>JAUPMG010263862.1:0-20160 GCA_031762675.1 Pachysandra terminalis
GTTTGTATCACGGGTTGGAACCGGACTGGTCCCGTCCGGTCCCGGTCCGGACCGGTATCGGCCGATCCTTGAAACAATGCTTAACTGTGATAACAGTCAATGATGGCTCTCATTCGAGGAATAGCCAAAGCCCCATAAAGCTTTCACTGCATTGATATTCAGTGAAGACTAAGTACATAAGTTCTTTGCCAACAGTAACTGCTTGACCCATTCTCCTACATTCTATCAACCACTTACACCCACTACTTGCACTACTATCCGTTATTGACCTTCCTACTCTACTAGACTCCCTTAAACATAACACAGACTGAAGCAAACAAACTGCATTACATTCTGCACTCTTAAATAATTGCAAGAACTCAAACGGGACTAGGATAACATAAGCTTCACGTGCATGAAGTCTCATACATTCTCGTGCAGAGTGGACGTGCACATATCAAATTCTCCCTCCTTAGCTGTAACCTTGCCCCCAAGGTTAAGGTTAGGGAAGCGCTCGACCAGAGACTGGTATCTTTCACAAGTGTCATCCTCTTGAGGTGTTACATGCCAATGCTCCAATTTTCAATAACTGTTTTGTTCCCCTTCTTGACCATGCATTTATCAAGTATGGCTTGTGGATAAGGCTGCATTAGGCGATCATCTTCTATGAACTCACGTAACTGATCTTCTATGAACTCAATGGCCAGTGGGTCATGGCCGTTGGGATAACCACTGTTGGTTCATCAGTCTTCTTTGTATCTTTTTCCATTCTGTTTGTTTTGTTATAAACATCTGATGTCTCTGATATTTAGTCATGAATAAATTCCTGATTAAAAGCAATACTTTTGGTGTTTTCCTCTATCATTTCTAATTGGCATTGTATCTACATTATCTGAAGGATCAAACGAATTCATAACTAAGGAAGAACCGTAACTTTTGTCAATCGCCTAAGAACGGGCGCATATCTGGTGGCTGATTACATGTTCGATTGTCTAAACCAAGGTTTTCAAATCGCGAATCGAATTGAAAATCGTTAAGGGCCAGTTAGAATTGAATCATAACTTTGAATTGTAAATCGCAAGATTCATAGTAATTTTAGTATAAGTAGGGTTTGGGGTTTAGGTTTTGGGATTTCTCTTAGGAAAAGTGCTTTTTATTGTTTAAAATACACAAAAAAAATTCTTTATGTATATTTAATTGTTTTAGAGTACTATATTCTATATAAACAATGATCAAACTAGAAAAAGGAAAATTATTCAATAAAAAAGAAGAGGTCATTTTTCTTTAGTGTTGTAGAGTTGAATCGTACGATTAAATCGTAAATCGTAAGATTCAATATATAGATCGTAAGATTCAAATATAAAACGATTTCTTCACTGATTTGAGTCGATCTAGGGTCAAATCGTAAGATTCATACAATGAATCGTAAGAGTTTAACAACAGAGGTCTAAACAACTCGGTTTGTTCATTGTGGATTGGTGCCTGGGGTCAAAAGCTAAACCCTTACTCTGGGGTTAGACTAAGTTCTGGCACGCCCGCGCATATCACACACACACACACACATACCAAGACACCATGTGCTGAGCACGAGCCGTGGAGGGTCGACTGGAGGCATTCGGTGGGAACAGTTATTGACATGTTTCCAATCTAGCTTTATATAAATAAATATACACAATATACATAGTATTTTTGGGCTCTTTTATTGGAATCCTGATTCCTTATCCGAGAATAAACTTATTGGAAATGTAGTTGGACCACGAGTATGCAATGACTTGGTGTGATCTTAGCAGATAGATATTTCTATTTTGTTTCAAGTTTGATCTTTTTGCCTTCTCTGATGTGTGTAGTTTATTCTTTTCTTCTTTTCTGATTTTATCTTTCTTATAACTATTGATTGAAATTTCAAATATCAAGCTCCATATGAAAGACTCAGTCTAAGATATCCTTTCATGAGTATATCTACTGGTCACTAGCTCCGATAATATCAATTTTTATATATAGCTAAGCCCAATTAGTATTAATAAAAGGAGGGATGAGTAGGACCAGTTTTAAATGTTCACTTTTTTTAGTGACAAATTTTAAAAGCTTGGTAGCCTTTAAAAACATTTTGAATAGCAAAAGTCTTCATAGGTAGATTCTAAAAATCATAAGCCTTATTAGGTAATTTGCCCAACTTTTTGATAATAAGAGAGAGAGAGAGAGAGAGAGAGAGAGAGAGAGAGAGAGAGAGAGAGTGCATGTCTATTGGAATCGATGAAGCATTAAATAAAGTACAATTAAAGATTTAAACTCTTGAAGGAAACACGTTTGAGACACGAGAATCCACGCTCTTGCTTTATAGAAAGTACGGATCTGTAATGAATTTACCCTAAATTTGTAATCACGAATTTAGAGCAAGAACGCTTTCCAATCTCAATGAATTAGGTAACTAAGGTCATTATCATGTTGTGGAAAACATTGATTAAAAGCCAAAATGTTTTTAGACCCGACTCATATACGGCTTATTTGATTTAGCTAAATATGGACCTGATCTGGAACCTCTACTATGTATTTGAATTAAATCAAGATTGGACTCAAATTTCTTAGTGAAAAAATGAATGTTGACCCTAACAAAGCTTGTTCCTTTCCAAATCTCGCTGTTTCTTGCCATAGTAAGGATAATTCAAACTTATTACATTAAATCTTGTTGATGGTCATTTTTGGAAACTGTTCCACATCATCAGGGGTGATGATGTGGCAATACTTTTTGCCATGTCAACATCCTTGTCATTGCCTAGTTGGCAGAAGTAGTATCTGTGGGTTTTGGCCATTTTGAGTCAAACCGGAGCTTCCGACATAGTTATGTCGGGTAATTAGACAAGCACTTGGACAGGAAAAGTCACGGCATAACAAAACTCATGGAGTAAGAGGAAAAACTGCTAAAATTAGCCCTAAATAGAACAGGCAAGCTTGGGAAGTACTGGTCCCCTTCAGGGCCCTTTTACCGGGAGGCCTGAACTAGTTTGTCTGGGGCGCCAACCCCTTGCCCCACTGGGACCGCCTGGCAGGGGATTTGGTAGTGTTGGGAGCTCCTCGGGGTCGATTCCTTGCCATTCGGGCTCGGGAAGCTCCCGTTCACCGTATTTTTGGATGATCTATCACGTCAAGTTGTTATACAGAGATTTTGAGCAATAAAACTTACCAAATATGAAATATTTATTTTTGGGTATTTATGTCGGGAATGCAACAGTTGCGTCATGAAGACCTGAAGGCACCGACATAAGTGTCTGGCATGATATAACCTAGTCTAATAAGGATATTACATTAACTTAACACATTCGACCAACTATGTTTGTTGATAAATCTTGATTAAGTGGATTATTATCTCATTTTTTTATTTATATGAGAGGAGATCCCCATTACAGGTGAAGACCTGATTCAACGAAGTTGTACGTGGTCCTTATGGTGTGGCGGTCAAGGGTATGGGTGTCGTCGGGTTAAGTCCAATATGCCAACTAAGAAGCTGACAATGACGAACAATTAGTGGCGGGTTGAACCATTGTGTTGAGAAATGAAGCGTCACATTAGCATAATCGGACAAAGGAAGACTTTATTCTAAAGTTTAATGTGAGTTAATGACTCTCTCTAAGTAAAGGTGAAAGGTTACAAAGAGAGTTAAGGAGAGAGAAACATGTTGTCTCCCATTATGATGGTAGTTACAAAGAGAATAACTCTCTTTTCTCTCTCAATAAAAGGAAAAATGAGTTACAAAAGGGAGGATTGATGAGATGGTCCATGCCTATTAAATTCTTGGATAGCCTAGGCCACACTTTTGGGATGAGAGATTTATTCAGTGTAGAGAATTCTCAGATTTAGCTTTGAGCATTAAGCCTTAAGATTTGAGAGCACTAGACTTGGGGGTTTTCTCTACAAAAATTTTAAGAAGTCCTTTGTTCATTCAAGTTATTGGTTTATCACTTTCTCTACCTGTTCATGCATCTCCAATTGTTGTTTTCTTTCCATCGCTTACCTATTATGCCTTATCGACTCTGCCTCTCCAACTCGATTGCGAGAAAACTATAGGAACGACTGTTAGAGTGCTACATTAGTACGTTATTGCCCAAAAAGATTTTTATTTTTTTTTTCTTTTCTGATATTTCCTTCTTTTTCTTTTTTTTTTTTTCATTCTCTCTTTTTTAATAGTATCCATCATATTGATACAATATTGTGTCTAGGTGCCTTTTTGGGAAATGTTGTACACATGGAAAATAAGGGCCTACGTGTCTGCCGGATAGGATATGAATAGCAAAGGTAGATTCACGTGTAGGCATAAATTGCATTGCAACAACCATTCCTACAGTGTTGCTCGAACCAAGTTGGAGAGTCCGGATCGATAAGGCATGGTAGGTAGGCGATGGCGATGGGAGATGCACAAAAAATTAGAGAATGTGAGAAGCCCCTAGCTTTACCACTCAAAGGACTTCTTATTTAGAGATTTTTGTAGAGAAAATCCCTAAGTTTAGTGCTCTCAAATCTCAAGCCATATGGCTCAAAGCAAAGTCTGAGAATTCTCCACTTAGAAGAATTCTCTCCATAAAATTTTCTTACCCCATGCCTAGGCCATCCAAGGCTTTATATAGGCATGAGCAAGCCATAGGATGGTGCCATTTATCACTGTCTCATCAATCTTCTCTTTTGTGACTTCTTTTTCATAAATATAATAGAAGAAAAAAGAGTTATTCTCTTTGTAACCTCCATATTAATGAAAGAGAATGTTTCTCTATCCTTCACTCTCTTTGTACCTCTCCCTTAAATTGGAAGAGCCATTAACTCATTAAATTTTAGAACAAAGTCTTCCTTTGACTGGTTATGCTAATGTGATACTTCACCTCTCGGCGCATCGATTCAACCCGTCGGTTACTTGTTTGTCATTGTTGGCTTCTTGGTCGGCGTATCGGGTTCAACCCGACTGCCAATGTCATCCATGCCATTGGTCGCCACACCTTAAAGACCATATAACCCCTTGAAGCAGGCTTTTGCCTGTGATGGAGATCTCCTCTCTTACAAAGCAAACAATAGATAATAATCCACTGAATCAAGATTCATGAAGAAAAATTGTTGGTCGGTTGTATTAAGTCAAGGTAATATCCTTGTTAGACAAGGTTATATCATGCAAGATATTTATGCCGAGTGTCATTGCCTCAAGGTGCAATTGTTGCTTTCTCGACGTAAATGTTCGAAAGCAAGCATTTCCAACTCTAGTAAGTTTAAGGGTTCAAAGTCTCAGCAAAGCAGTTTCACGAAATATAACAGTCAACATACGCTAAACGGGAACTCGCAAGGCTCAAACGATTCAAAAGAGGGGCCCGGTGGGAACCCAGTGTAACAGGAACCCGACGGACTTGGGAGGGCTCATAGCCCATTTGGGCACTTCCCCTCGGACAACCTAGTCCTGGCCCTTAGTCAAAGGGGATGGAAGGGGCCCAATACTTTCTCAATGCGAAGGGCTCTTTCATTTTCAGGTTTTGGTCTGTTTAGGGCTAATTTTAGTAGTTTTTCTCTTACTCCATGAGTTTTGTTACATCTTGAATTTTCCTGTCCAATTGCTCGTCCAATTACCTGGTGTTTACAAGTACCACTTGTGCCAACTGGGCAATGATAAGGGTTCTAACATGGCAAACAATATTACCACATCATTTCCCTAATGTCATGTCACACTTTCCAAACAATTACTGTTGTTGATGGTCATTTTTGGTAAGAAAGCCATGTTAGCATAATGAGGTGAGATGACAGGCCCCAACCCACGTCATTACGTATTGGACTGCCAAGTTGACATCAACGGGATTTGAGACGTTAATGTTTTTTGCAACAATGTATATCAAATGGTTCAACACCCCGCTTGTGCGGACTCCGCACGGGAACAACACATTTGTGGGATAACACAGGGCACCGAGGCAAACACAAACTATATACACCCGCACGGGAACAACATATTTGTGGTAGAACAAACACACACACAATGTTGAACCTTTTGATATACATTGTTGTGCCGTTCTCTAAAAGCTGGAGCTCGTAGAGTAAGTGGTGTTTAACATGGCATTAGAGCGGGAGGTTGAGTGTTTGAATCCCGGGGGTATGTGTTTGTGTGTTTATTTTCCCACCGATGTGTTATTCCCATGTGGAGCCCGCGCGTTCGGGGGTGTTAAACCATTTGATATACATTGTTGTGCCATTCTCTAAAAGCTTGAGCTTTTATAGTAAGTGGTGTTTAACATCATTAAACCTGATCTACACTTGCTTTTCGTAGGACCTTTGACCATTTAACATGGATCCAAAACCCAACCTGATTAATTACCGGGTCTATTGATTTGGACTCAAACCTAGGCCAGATTTGGCTGGTTCTTAGTCCCCTTCTTGTTAAAGCCAAGTAAGGCTAGACTTGGACCTGTATGGACTTGGTCGACCCTAACCGGGCTGCTGCCAGTGTGGCAGGAATTGCTATATCCACTACTGTTGGGGCTCTCTCTTTCTCTCTGTCTGTTACTCCATAAGTCAGAATGAGTATTTCGTCTCCTTTTATGTTTCTAGTTCATGGTTGTTCTTCATTGTTTGATGGTTTGATTAATTTGATAATCATAGGTGTGTTTTGTTTTAATTTGTTGTTTTCAAGTTTTTCTCAGGGTTTTGGTTTTGCACTAAAAGGTGTTTTAATTTGTAAACATACCCATATTTGAAACAAATTCATACAAGAAGATTGAAATATGTGTATATTTTTTTGGATATGTGGATTTTTGGGTTCAGAGAGAAGGAGGGTTTGATTTATTATTGTAATTTTGGTTATTTGATTAAAGAGAGAAGATTGGTGTTCAGAATCTTAGATACATGAATGACCGAACACTACTTTATCGAAATTTCTAGTTCTGGTTTTAATTTCATCATGCATAGTCGAAAAAAATTCGTCTTTTAACAAATATTTGATTTCTGTGCATTGCAACAAATTTTTATTTATAATTTAAAGTTCTTAATCCTTTGTTATGTTCTATCTTATCTAGTGCTAGAGTTCTGTTCTATTACTTCATTTAAAACCCCGATTATGTGAATTTACAGTTTCTAACTTGTAAAAATGGGTGGTAACGAGTTTCGCTTCTTCCTGTCGTGCGACATCAATCTTCCAGTAACCTTTCGAGTTGAGAGGTTGGAAGGGAATTTGCCTCGGTCAAAATCATCTGATTCGGGTAAGTTTGCTGAATAATTTTTATTTGAGTATTTAATCTAAGCTTGGCCATCTGGAATTATTGGATTTTTATTTTCTTTTGGAGTGGTTAAAATTTGTTGGCTATGATTGTTCATTAGAATACATTATGCATGTTTGTTCTTTTGGGATAGGTTCTCAGAATGTTATAGATCATCTGAGACAATAATAGGTATTTCTTGCATATCTTTAGAATAAAACCGAAAGACCTGTTTGTTCTTCTTACAACCAATTTTGATGAAGTCTTAACTGTGATAACAGTCAATGATGTCTCTCATTCGAGGAACAGCCAAAGCCCCATAAAGCTTTCACTGCATTGATATTCAGTGAAGACTAAATACAGAAGTTCTTTACCTACAGTAACTGCTTGATCCATTCTCCTACATTCTATCAACCACTTACACCCACTACCTGCACTACTATCTGTTATTGACCTTCCTACTTTACTAACATAACACAAATTGAAGCAAACAAACTGCATAACATTTTGCACTCTTCAATAACTGCAAGAACTCAAACGGGACTAGGATGACATAAGCTTCACGTGCATGAAGTCTCACGCATTCTTGTGCAGAGTGGACGTTCACGTATCAAATCCCTCCTCAGCTGTAACCTTGTCCCCAAGGTTGAAGCGCTCGACCAGAGACTGGTATCTTTCACAAGTGGCATCTTCTTGAGGTGTTCCATGCCAATGCACCAATATTTCAATAACTGCTTTGTTCCCCTTCTTGACCATGCATTTATCAAGTATGACTTGTGGATAAGGCTGCATTAGGTGATCATCTTCTATGAACTCATGTAACTGATTCTTAAACTCCACACCTTGAGTTTCAGTCAAGATACATGAAATTTTTTAGATCAATAACAATGGATTTATTAGAAAGAGGGAGAAGAAATGGTTCCCCAAGGAGGGGAATCCAAAAAAAAAAAGTACAATAGTCAAGATACATGAAATACCGGATGTATCTTTGTGCCTCCCAGAGGATCCAATCTCTAAGCAACATATCCAATTCTTTGGATGATTTTGAAGGGTCCATAATATTTAGGGGCCAGCTTGAGTAATATATGAACTGCAACTATTGTCTGATGATATGGTTGGAGGCTTGGAGCTTCAATTACACCCAATCACTGACATTGAAGTCCCTTTCAGATCAATTAAATCGGCATATTTCTTCATTCTTTCCTGTGCAACCACCAAATTCTTTTTTGAGAAGCTCAAGTACTTGATCTCGAGTTTTTAGTTCTTCCTCAATCACTTGAACTAGTGTTGTTCCTGGAATATACGGGATTAGTTGAGAAGGTGGCACCCCGTCACAATTTCTCAAGGCGTCATCTTAGACGATGAATGGAAATAAGTGTTGTATCGCCACTTAGCAATGGCTAGCCAATGCACCCACTGTTTTGGCTGTTCACTTGAAAATCATCGTAAATAACTCTCCAAGCAAATTCACTACTTCAGTTTGGCCATCCGATCGCGGATTGTATGCCACACTCATTAAGTTCGATGCCCTGCAACCAAAATAATTAATGCCAAAAGCTCATAAGTGTAGAATCTCAGTCATTACGATGGATTTCGGCATGCCATGGAGCTTGAAGACATGTTCCACACAATTAGGTGAGCCACCATTGCTGCCAAATAAGGATGACGTAAGGTGATAAAGTAGGTATATTTCAAGAGCCGATCTATGACAACTAGAATAACACTCTTTCTATAGCGTACAAGCAACCCTTCAATGAAATCAAGTGATACATCAGTCCAAAATCCCTTTGGAATTGTTAAAGGCTGCAAAATGCCTGGGGCAGCAAAATTCTCAGACTTGTGCCTTTGACGGATTTTGCAATCGCGCACAAAGTCTTGCACGGTCTTCCTCATGCGCTTCATACAATTGGAGATCATAATGCTTTGCCTAATGACTTTTCCTTTTAAGACATTTCAAATAATCTCATGCTTGGCTTTGATTTAGTTAAACAACTATGACATTTTATGATTAAATTAGATGGTTCTGATGCAAAGTAGGCATTTGGTTAGACGGCTTGGTCCTTGTATAGAGTTAATTTTTTTTTTTTTAAGTTGTTTAAATCAGAAACACTAGCAGTCCTGTTTCTATTTTTTGTTAATCATTTATAAAAGTGTGGTTGCAATTGACAAACTTGTAAATAGAGGTGCTTAACCGATGGCATGCTTGTAACTTCTATGTTTCTAAATGTTGTATTGAGGTAGCATATCAGTCAAGTCAAAAAATGGATACGTACTGAGATATGTATTGGATACGCGTAGAAACTCTTTTAAAAACTATGGATTTGGTGAATTCACATGGAAAATGGTGGATACTTAAAACAAGATTCATTTAGATGCAAAGATAAGTTAACAATATGATAGATTTACATGTTTTTCATAACATTCACCTTCTATCGGTGGGTGGGATTAGTTGGTAGTAGAAGCTGCGTGCGGCTCCCAGGAATACAACACTTCGTGTATTGACCGGGGGGGGACTTGACCGTTCGACAAATGAGTGCCCATGGTCCGAGCGGCGATGATTATGGAATGCGGAAATGAACCGGTACGTGAGCAGGCTGATGGAAACCAGGGTTTTTTTATACCTCTTCGAGAACTTTACTGGACAAGACCGGTACCGGTTAGTACAGGTCTGGAATGTCTAATCCACAACCTTAAAAAAAAAAGGACCGGCTGGTATATAAATTCATGATACATTATTTTGTATCGTGGATTTGGACCAGATAGGAAAACCTTTAGGAAATTTGAAACAATTGGCATCTAGATCTATGGATTTTGCTTGAAATTCATATATCCTTATAATAGAACTCCAAAACATGCTTTTAGACATAAGAAGTTTAATTTAAAATAAAAAAAACTCTTGTAGTGCATACCTCGTAAAGCTATGCAAGAAGAAGAAAAGTGCTTTTTAAGCTCCAAATTTTAGATGTTTTCAATCGAAGTAAGAAGATTTTTGGATGAAATTGGTTATATTCATGGTTTAAAATATCGTACCATATCAGTCAATATTTATCATGTATTGACCGATATGGCACGATATGCAACATTAAGATATGATATATATCTTTTTATAGCGTATCGGTCAATATGTTATCAATATGGTTGGTACAGTCTCGATACGCTCGATGATGTTTCGATACGCGTGATACTGTCTCAATATGCTGGATACTGCTAAAGGAAGAAGATAAGATCAGAAAAATAAAAAAATAAAAATAAAAACCCTTAAATTTTCCTAACCTAATTTCAAAAAGAACAAAGAAAACAAAATGGAAGGGAGGGAGGGAGGGAGGGAGGGAGAGAGAGAGCTGTTCTTCTCCTTTCAGTTGCTATTTTCGTTCTCTGAAGATTGTCGAATAAGGAGACTTTTTGTTTGAAGTATGCATTTATAGGTAATAAAACTTGGTCTTATTTGTTCTAATATATTCGTAATGAATTTTGGGTTCGTTGGTTTATGAAGGTATGCTTGTATGTCTTAAGACAATTTATATCTTGTTACTTATATGTAATTGATTCTACTAGATATGAATGATTTTCTTTGTGTTTTATTAGTTCATCTAATATATTATAACTTGTATTTACATTTAATCAAGTTTTTTAAAGTTTTCATGTGTCTGCACGCTTATTGATTTGTTTTCACGTTAATATATATTATTTGTGTGGGCATATCATATGAAAACATGTTAATTTATCATATTTTTAGGTTATCTTTGAATCTAAATGGGTCTTGTTTAAATTATCAACCATTTTTTATGCGTATCCAGTGTATCCATGATTTTTACAGCGTAGCCACGCGTATCTGATATGTATCTCGATACGTGTTCGTTTTTGGGATGATCAATACGGTACCTCGATACCGATATTTTGAACCATGTCTATATTTCAACGGGGTTTGGTTTTTTGGTTAGGGAGAGAAGTAGAGTTGAACAATAAATCAATGGTTTGTTGCCACAATGGAAGGTGAATCGTCTTGTAGGCGAAATGAACCATTCCGCCTACAAGACGATTCCATAATGGAAGGAGAATCGTCTTGTAGGCAGAGTGAAGATTTAACAGAAAAAATCAAAGATTTGCTTGCTGCTGGGTATAAGAGGGAGGATATTGTAGCAACTCTGGAGCTTACGATCGACAGCAAACGGAAACAAAATGTCGAAGGGTGTGGAGAAGGTGATGGTTGGTCCTTTGCCAGTGTCGTGGCATCGGAAAAAAGGCAGAGATCACAGTGGGAGAAATGCAAACAGAGTCACTCGTAAATCCATTTGTATTGAGAGGAACTGAGCTTTTAAGGATTCAGTAACAACGGCAAAAAATGGATGAGATTAACAGAGAGAAGTGGACCTTTGTCTAGCTGGATTGTGTTACAGGGAGAGGAAATCGATTGGCTTCTGAGGAAGTTGGAGGGCATCTGCCAGAGACAACCTTCAGCTGGTATTTTGGGTTCTTCTAGGGTTGCTGGTCGGGTCCTGCTGCTGGAATGCAAATAAAACCGTAGAGGAGAATTCCTCAAAATTATTTCTATCAGGAATGAAGTGAGACACTGCATGCTCTTGTTACCAAAGGAAAATCAGAGGCTTGGGTGGACATATCTATCAGCAATGTGCAAGGAGATCTTCAGAGAAAACAACGGTACGATTTTGAATATGGCTGTAGTGCCAGATATGGAAAAGTCAAAGAGTAAGATTAATTTTCAAAGTTTTCGCAACGTGGTTGTGAGGAATGAGACTACCGGTGGGATTTCTAACATGGGGTGAACCCCATGTGTTGCGGTTTGCCCTTCTTCTAGGAAATGGGGATATGCGATCGGTTGCTTGGCGCTTTCCTCTTGTTGCGACTGGGAAGGTGTGTTTGATGTATTAAAAAAGGACTCTGGTAATGTTGAAAGTGAGGATTTTGTAATTATCAATCAGAAGAAAGCAATTCTATTTACTAAATCTGAGGAAGATGCTCGGTACTTTCCAAATCAACTGATTATCAAGGCTGGAAGAGGTTTAGAGGTATCATTAAACCGATGGCATCTTGGCAAAGGTTCATCGGCTGGGCCAATGGCACATGAGGGGATCTGGATGGGGGTTAAAGGGATCTCCGCACAGTTACTAGGAGTGGAAACACTGAAAATTATTGGGGAGGTGTGTGGCGGATTATTCGGCGTTGGGGAAGTGGATCTAATGGAGAACGGGATGGACAGAGCGGAGATTAAAGTTAATGAAGTTCTCATTAGGAAAATTCCGAGACGAATGGTGGTGTGGGACGGGTCTAGTAGCTTTGAAATATTCATATTCTTCCCACAGAAAGGATGCACGGTCTATGCTTTTTCGGAGCCTCTGAGGTCTATTTCAATGTTACTTACTCGTCCTTTCTTCGAGGAAATCAGATCGGAGTGGCCCAATAGAGGTATAACTTTTCGTTCTTGTTTTGACAAGTTATCCTTTTTATTTGCCTCTACTCCCTCTTGCCTTTTATCAGGTACCTCAAGCTCGGATATCATTGTTCTGTCGCCAAAACAAGGAACCTTTGCTTCGCTGAATTTGAATTCGAATATTGCTCATTTGGGGACTGAAGGTTGTGGGGCTGAGGTGAATGAAGATAATCGGGGGGACTGAGGAGAGTAGCTCGCAGTGTTTTGATGTACCTTGTGTTGATGATTGGGTGGGGGTGGAGGACATTGCCAATATTTTTAGATTGGAAGATTCATATTTGGATGGGGTTTCAGTTGATATGTCTGAAGCGGTGTCTCGTTTCAGGATCAGTCGGGAGAGTCAACCTAGGAGCTCTTCTCCCATGGCTAGAGAGCTTCATAATCTTGAATATAATCTCCAATACCATAGGAGGGGCAGTAAGTTTAGAGGGTCAGGGGGTTCGTCTCTTGGTGTTTGATGAAGATAGTTAGCTGGAATATCAGAGGCTTGAGTGGAGGTAAGAAGAAGGCTATCAAAGAGTTATGGAGGAAAGTTAAGCCTTGGGTGATGGTTGTTCAAGAAACTAAGAAACATTTGATTGGTAGGGGTTTGATGCGGAAGTTGTGGGGTACTCAAAATAGAAAATGGGTGTCTTCCTTTAGGTGCCTCGGGTGGTATTTTGATCATGTGGGATATTGATAAGGTGGAGAGTGGGGCTGTGGAGGTGGGTTCTTATTGATGATCTGTTGTGTTCAAAAATGTGGAGGATGGTTTTGAATGGATGTTGACTGGAGTTTACGGACCCAATTCTTATAGAGATAGGGAGGCTTTTTGGGTTGAGATTAGAGACCTATTTGGATGTTGTTCTAAATGTTGGTGTATTATTGGCGATTTTAACGTGGTGAAATCTGGGTTGGAGAGAAATAGAGTGTCTAGGGTTGCTCGCAGCATGAGGAGATTTTCGTCCTTGATTCTCGATCTGGTTTTGATGGATTATCCTTTAATGGGTGGTCAATTTACTTGGTCTAATCTCCAAGATAATGCTTTTTGTTGCAGACTTGACAAATGTCTGGCTTCGGCTGTTTGGGATGATCATTTTCCTTCTATTGTGTTGCGTCTCCTGCCGAGACTGACATCTAATCATTGGCCTATTCTTTTTTCCGTAGAGGAGATTGCTAGGGGTCCGTCTTCTTTCCGGTTTGAAAATATATGGCTCACTCAAGACAGTTTTTTGGAGGATATTAAGAGATGGTGGATGGAAATAATTTTGAGAATTGATGATAAACCTGGTTTTGTGTTCATGAAATCCTTAAAATTTTTGAAGGAGAAGATTAAGGGTTAGAATAAAGAGACGTTTGGGGATTTATCCTTTCGAAAGAATATTATTTGTGAGGAAATTGAGGGTCTTGATATTTTGGAGCAGTCTGGGAATTTATTGGGTGATGATAGAGTTAGGAGGAATCTTAAGAGAGAGGAGCTAGATTTGATTTTGGAACAAGAAGAAATTAGTTGAAGACAAAAATCGAGAATTTTATGGATCAAGGAAGGAGATGGAAACACTAAATGTTTTCACAAGATAGCTAATGGGAGGAGTAAATCTAATATCATTAAAAGCCTGTTAGTAGATGGGGATCACATCGAGGATATGTGGGGTATTTCGAGTGCTCCTAGAGATTTTTATGTTAGACTTTATTCTTAGGAGCAGAATATTACGTTCGATCTGAAAAATATTCCAGGCGATTCAGTGTCCATTGATCAAGCACTATGGTTGGAGAGAGATTTTGAAGAAGAGGAGGTAAAGAGGTTATGGTTTTGGATAGAGATAAGGCTTCGGGTCCAGATGGGTTCACTATTACTTTCTTTCAAGATGCTTGGGATATTATTAAGGAGGATTTGATGAAGGTTTTTAGGGAGTTTCATTTGAGTGGGATTATCAATAAAATCACGAATGAAACTTTTCTTGTGTTGATTGCTAAAAAGGTCGGGGCTAGTGAACTCAAGGATTTTAGACCTATTAGCTTGATCTCCAACTTATATAAGATTATCGTGAGGTGTTAACAGAGAGACTGAAAGAAGTCATTGGGTCTATTATCTACCCTAATTAGTCAGCTTTTATTAAAGGGAGACAAATCTTGGATAGCGTTCTTGTGGCTAATGAGGTGGTTGAGGAAAGAATCAGGAGTGGTTTGCAGGGTATTATGTGCAAATTGGATTGGGAGAAAGCCTGGCTACTTGAAAGAGAAATTATCTATCTTTAGGGGGTCGGGTCACTCTTATTCAATCCGCCATGGCCAATTTGCCCATTTATTTCCTTTCCCTTTTTCGGGCTCTGGTGAAAGTCATTAAGGCTTTGGAAAAAATTCAGAGAGACTTCTTATGGGAGGGGAGAGGGAATCAGAAGAAAGATCATTTGGTCAATTGGGAGATGGTGTGTAGAAAAAAAGCAGCTGGTGGTCTAAATTTGGGAAATATTCAAACTCATAACTTGGTTTTACCCGGTAAATGGCTCTGGCGATTTGACACTGATTCAAATGCTCTCTGGTACATGATAATCGTCAGCAAATATGGTAGTGGGCTAATTTTGGGGAAATTTGTCAAAATGTTAGAACGTTTAGTCATAGCCCCTAGAAGGCTATTTCTGCTCTTGCTCCCTCTTTCTATACTTCATTAAGATTTGGGGTGGGGAATGGTGTTGAGGTTAGGTTCTGGCTTGATTTGTGGTGGGGTGAATCCATTTTTAAAGTTAGGTTCCCTAGTTTGTTCCTTGTATTGCGTAACAAAAATTCGGTGGTGTCCGAAGTTCTCTCTTGGGACTCCTGAGGGCTTGTATGGAACCTTGAGTTTAGAAGGGATCTTAGGGATGTTGAATTGGGGAAATTAGCGTCTCTCTTTGAAACTCTGAAATTTTTCTTCGTTAATCCCCTGATACCGGATGTTACAATTTGGTCCTTGGAACCTAATGGGATTTTTTCTACCAAATCTTTTTATTTTTTCGTTTTCTTGGTAGAGAGAATAATATCGTCCCACTCTCTTTCTCTTCTTCGAGGTTGTGGAAACCTAAGGTTCCTTCTATAGTGAGGATTTTCATATAAACGGCCATCCTCTATAGGATTAACACGGGTGATCTATTGCAAAAAGGAGGGGAAATATGGTTTTATCTCTAGCATGTGTTTCATGTGTAGGAACCGTGGGGAATCTGTTGACCACTTGTTTTTACAATGTATCTTTGTCAGACAGATTTGGATACATTTTCTATATATCATGGATATGGCCTGGGTGCTACCTGGAACCATTGTTGATCTTCTATCGCAATGGAGATTTCGGGGTTTGAGCTTGTGAGGAAAGATATGATTGGAGTCCCTCTTTTTTGCGATCGTATGGGCTATTTTGGGGGAGAGGAACAGACGTGTTTTTGAGAATATATAGCTTTCTGTTTCTCAAATTATCGACGGTATCTCTCGGATGGTAGCTTCTTGGGTGGAGGTGCGCCTGGTGTTCAAGGATTTCTGGATGGACTCGATTATTAGGGATTGGAACATGATCTTATTTTCTTGGCGGGCAAAATACATCATAATTTGGTTTGGCAAGCTCTGGCTAATGGGATTGTCAAACTTAACTTTGACGGTTCCTCTATGGGTAATCCATGTCCTTCTGGTATTGGAGGAGTTTTCAGGAGATCAGATGGAATGGTTTTCCACGAATATTTTGGACCGATTGGAGAAATAGACCCAATGTCAGCTGAAATCAGTGCTTTGATTACGGGGTTGAAGGAGGCTAGGAAGATGAATTTGGAGGCCTTTCACGTAAATGGGGATTCATCTTCAGTTATTTCATGGATGTCTCCAAACGTTATTTATCCTTGGCGGTACTTGCATTTTGTAAGGATGGTAAGATTTCTGAGTCATGGACTAAGGATTTCTTTTCTTTTCTTTCATGTCCATAGATCTGCTAACACCGAGGCAGATGAAATGGATAGAACTGGGGTTATGAGAGCTAATTTTATTCCGGGATCTCCTAGTGAGAATTTATGGGATGATGTGACATACTGGAGGCTATAGTGTCATTTTCTTTCAATTTTTTTCGTTTTCTTGATCACTGTTTGTGATCATTTTTTGTATAGCTTCTGTACATATTCCACTTTTGATGATTAATAACATGTTAATTATAAAAAAAAAAGGGTGTTGGGGTGGGAAGGGTTCAAATTTCTGAGGAATCTGAGAGGTATCAAGGAAAAGATTAAAAAATGGAATAAAGAGGTGTTTGGATGGCTTCTGGAAAAGAAGAATCAGATTTTAGATGGAATTCAGGAAATTGATAGAGAAGAGGAAAATAGTGTGCTTGACCAAAGTGAGAGAGTCCAGGAGTCGTCTAAAATTGGAGCTTGAGGAATTATTGAGAAAAGAGGAAGTGTACTGGAGACAAAATTCTAAAGTGCAATGGCTTAAAGAAGGGGATGGTAACACAAAATTCTTTCACAAGATTGCTAATTTTAGAAGTAAGAAGAATGAGTTGATTTCATTGGAGATTTATGGGAGATTGTCTGAAGACCAAAAATAAATTAAAGGGGAGATCTCCTACTTTTTTTTTCCAAACTGTACAGATCTGATTAATCTTTCAAATTTGATTTATTTTTGATGGATGGTCCTAAAATGAATGAGGAAATTGCTGTAGAAATTGTTAAAGAATTTGAGGAAGAAGAGGTAAAAAAGGCAGTGTGGGAAATTGACACAAATAAAGCCCCTGGGCCAGATCGCTTCTCATTGGCATTTTTTCAGGATTGTTGGGACATTATCAAAGAGGATGTGATGAAGGTTTTCTAAGATTTTCATTATAGTGGGATCATTAACAAAGCCATAAATGCAACATTTATAGTGCTGATTCCTAAGATAAAAGGGGCGTCAAAAGTTAGATTTCAGACCCATTGGTTTGGTCACGAGCATTTATAAGATCATTGCTAAAATGTTGGCAAATAGGATGAAAGGAGTGATTGGGGTGTTAGTGTCTAAAAATCAGTGTGCTTTCATTCATGGGAGGCAAATTACAGACAATATTTTGATTGCTAATGAATGCATTGAGGAAAAGAAAAGGAAAGGTGAACCGGGTTTTGCTCTCAAAGTTGACTTGGAAAAAGCCTATGATCGGGTTGAGTGGGAATGTGTTGATTTGGTTCTTAGGTGGAAAGGATTCCTAAAAAAATTCTGTAATTGGATTAGAGGCTGCTTGAGGAATGTTAGGTTCTCATTTTTGTCTAAATAAGGCCATCTCAGGATTAGTGCCATTGTCTAGAGGTCTACGCCAAGGGGATCTGCTATCTCCATTCTTGTTTACACTAGTTAGTGATGTCCTTAGCTGTTTCCTTAGTAGCGCGGAGAAGATAGGGAAGATCAAAGGTTTGAGGTAGGAAGAGAGAAGGTTCTTTTGTTCCATTTGCAATTTGCAGATGATACAATCTTTTTCCTTAATGTTTCTAAAGACACAATTTTTTGGAGAAAGTGCATTCTTAGATACTTTGAAATGATTTCGGGTCTTAGAGTCAATTTGGAAAAAACAACCTTTTTGGAATTAATGTGGAAGAAGAGATCCATAAAGAATGTGCACAGATGATGGGGTCTGGGTTGGGGGAGTGGCCTATGAATTACTTGGGAATGACAGTTAACGGGAGTCATCGTGGCGTTCATATGTGGAACCCAGTCATGGAGAAAAAATTGAGTATTTGGAAAAGCAATTATCTCTCTCTGAGTGGGAGGATCACCCTCATTCAGGCGTGGTAACCTTCCAACTTACTATATGTCCATTTTGAAAATGCTCAAAGCTGTGAGTGATAAAGTTGAAAAACTTTAAAGAGATTTTTTGGGGTGTGGAGGTGGGGGAAGAAGGATCATTTAGTTAAGTGGTCTGATGTTTGTCAACCTAAGGAATTTGGCAGACTTTTTCTGGGTAACATCCATTACAAAAACAAAGTTCTTCTGGGAAAGTGGCTCTGGCAATTCAGTGTTGAGAGAGAAGCCTTGTGAAGGTCCATCATTGCAAGTAAGTACGGAATTCATGAAAATGGATGAGACATCAATCATGAGGCTTCTATTTGTTCGGCCAACGCTTGGAAAGCTATTTCTGGATTGTTTCATATTTTCCAAAAGTGTGAGATTTTCGGTTGGGTCCTGGTCCTCGGTTTGTTTCTGGTTGGATCATTAGGTGGGGGTTTCACTTTGGCTTTTAGATTTCATAGAACTTTTCGCCTCTATTCATAAGGAGTCTAGTGTTTCCGAGGTGTTAAGTTGGTCTGCTTCAGGTCTTACTTGGAATCTTCCTTTCTTTTGGGACCCTAGGTTGATTGATATAGATGAGTTGGCATCCTTGTTTGATCTTTTGAAAAATGTAGTCATTGATAGTTGTTGAAGCACAAATCGTACTTCTCTCAATTAGAGAGAGCACTTATTTATAATCAAGAATTAGGGTAAAAAATAAACAAGGAAGACATAAAGACATGGGCTTATGGGCTTTAGGCCCATTAGTTATTCTAACACTCCCCCTCAAGCTAGAGCATAGATATTATTCATGCCCAGCTTGTTACAAATATACCCAATCTTGTTCCCAGTTAATGACTTAGTGAACACAACCGCCAGTTGCTCTGCTGTCCTCGCGTGTTGCAACGATATTTCTCCACCTTGCAGCTTTTCTCTTACAAAATGACAATCAACCTCAATATGCTTAGTCCTTTCATGAAACACAGGATTAGATGCAATGTGAATAGCTGCTTGATTATCACACCACAACTTTGATGAATTCGTTTGGGGGTATCCTAGTTCATTCAGAAGCTGTCGCAAATAAACAATCTCACTAGTAGCATGAGCCATAGCTCGATACTCAGATTCTGCACTAGAACGAGCTATCACCGGTTGTTTCTTACTTTTCTAGGATACTAGATTTCCTCCTACAAATATGCAATATCCAGTAGTAGATTTCCGATCACTAGGAGATCCCGCCCAATCCGCATCTGAGAATCCTTCAATATTCATATGACCTTGATTGCTATATAACAGACCCCGACTCGGAGTATCCTTAATATACCGAAGAATATTCAAGACTGCATCCCAGTGAAGAACTCGTGGAGCTGCCATAAACTGACTGATTACACTCACAGAAAATGCAATATCTGGATGAGTAACTGCTAGATAATTCAGTTCTCCAATGAGACGTCTTTACCGCTCAGGATCAGTAAATAATTCCCTATCTTCTGTAGACAATTTCACTCCAGAAGCCATAGGAACATCAGACGGTTTGACATCGATCATTCCTGTATCATGTAACAAATCTAAAGCATACTTCCTCTGAGATAGAAAAATCCTACGATGACTCCTGGCAACTTCCACACCCAAGAAATATCTCCGAGGACCAAGGTCCTTAGTCTGAAATTGACTTTGTAGAAATAATTTCAGAGAATATATACCTGTAGTGTCACTTCCTTGTGATGACAATATCATCCACATAGACCACCAAGAGAATGCTCCCTGTATTAGACTGCCGAAAGAAAACCGAATGAT
>JAUPMG010263872.1:0-20159 GCA_031762675.1 Pachysandra terminalis
TATATATTTTTTTTTTTTTTTTCTTTTTTTCATCTGAAACATTTTAATAGAATTTATTTGCCTTCTACTATGCTCCTCCAAAGCCATAAATCAGCCATTCCTTTTTGCTGTAATTGAGTCCTCAGAACCCTTGCCCCCAAAGGGAGGTTGGAACATTAATCAATCTCCACCCTTATTTTGCTTTAAATAAAAGATTAAAAGGATTTATTTTTCGAAACCCATTCCACCTTTAAATTAAGGAGTAGGAAATCTTATTCCAAATAATCTAAAAGAATTTTGTTCTCCCTATAACCATCCTTCCATTAACAGATTCTCATAAGGGCTTCAATTCTGTATAAAAAGCTTTGACGTAATAAGCCAGTGTAGTTGAAGCTACAAATTTAATCAGAATTTCTTTCCCTACCTTCAGAAACCATCTTTCCCATTCAAATCTAGATGCATTTATTCTCTTTAAACTCGTAGCAAAGAACTCTTATTATTACCTGTGTGTGATTGGAGATCCCAGATTTTATTATTTATTTATTTACGTGAGTGGGGGGTCTGGGTATAAGATTACATGGTGAAAGGGGACTAAACAAATGGTTAATGAATGTATCTTTCAATTATATGGATGGATAAGATACACCGTGTCATCCTTCTGTGATGGAAAAAGAAGGGAAATGGAGGTTCCAGTAAAATTTCTTTTCCTACAGATAAAATGACTAACTGATTCATTAACTAACAAAAAAATCAATAAATCTATTATCTATTATATAGCAATAATACGTCTCTTAAGCTTCAACTATTTTAGACATTTTTTAAATAAATTCTCTTGATTTCTAGGTGTTTCATGCTTAATGTGGCACCTGAGTTGGCATTACTCATTAATTAATTAATTGAAGAGTTGTTTTTTAAGGCAGGCTTAAAATAATAAATTATATATTATTTAATTAACGGTTTGATTGATAAGTCGCCTCTACGGTTACATAAACTTATGGTAGCATTACTTCATTGACACGTCTTCTCTCGGTTATACAAGTGTGAGGTTAACGTATCTTTTTGAAAAAAAAAACGCTTGGTCGACAAATAGGTCGACTGGATGGGTTCTCTAGACAAACCGGTTAGAGGAGTGTCTCTAACATTCTCCAGAAACCGGTCGACTGACAGACTGGTCCGGTCGACCGGCAGCTGTGGCCTTAGAAAAATAAAGCCGCTGGGATTTCTAGACGTTGGGAGTTGCAAGGTCGACTGGACCTAGTGCTCAATCAACCGGTTGACGTGTTTTCAAGTGACGTCATAAATGAACATGTCATTTGGGCACATAACCCGAGAATTGAATTTCTCCATGGTCCTAGAGAATAGTGGAGTTTAGAACTCCGCCTATGGTTGTGAGAAATTCCTCTCCATCATGTTCCTAATTCACATGGGGAGGGTATTCAACACTCATCCAATGACGAAGATAGATTGAGATCAAGTCCTTCCCCTAGATGTGTAGAACCTCATAGATAGATCACACACACCAAGGGTAGTAAGGCCCTCGTCCCCTTTGAGCGTTGTCCTGGAGCATCTTCTGTAAAGGCGTGGATCGAGGAATTTGTGCGAGAAGGTCGGGACTTCGAGCACATCATCGGACTTACAATTTTTATTGGTAAATCTATTTGTGCAAGTTCATTGCTTTTAATTTTAATTAAAAACGTGTAAGGTGGGCATAAATTCATGGGAATTGAACCACCATTAAAGAAATTTAGTTCGAGATGAATCTAGGAGAAAAATCACGTGTAACGGTTAGGGGTTATCCGTATGAAATCTCAAGTTTGATGGTTGGTGGTGAGCTGATTGAAAACCAGCAATAGTGAATACCTTCAGACCAAGAGTGATACCCTTCGGAGTGGATGAAGGTCGGAGTGTCGAACCACTATAAATCATGTGTTTGGATGGTTTGCTTGCGGTTTTATATTGGTAGACATTGGATGGTTAGCTTTCCATTGAATACATGAGTTATTGATTGATTTATTATAGGCATATTTGTTAATCAACAATAACATAATTCGTGGCTTTTAAAACGAACTTAAATTACGCATATGTGATTTCGAAACCTATTCACCCGCCTCTAGGCTATCTGAACTGCACTGTTCCTTCGAATATTAGAGAAGGAACAGAGAGTGTTAGTGAAGCAGCAACACCTCCTGTACATAAGAAAGTTGAGGATACTGCTGCTGCTGCGAATGAAGAAGATGAAGTCACCTCCAGACTTCTATCTGGTCCAACGGAGGCCATAGCTGCACATACTGAAGTGCTCCCTCCAGTGCTTGAAGTTCTTGCTGCTCCAACTGCACCAGTTGCACCAGTCCAAGAATCCATCACTCCAGTTGTTGATCCTGCGAGGTTGAGCGTTGAAGTACTTGAAGTCAACCCTCCAAAGGGAGCAGAGACTACATCTTCTCCTCCTACAATGCCTTCTCAAGCACTTGCAGAGGTCCCAGGCGCTGAGGTTGCAGCTCTAACTCCCGTGGTGGCATCCTCTTCTAGGATGAAGCGTAAGAGAGAGAATTTCGCCGTTCCGGCCATCTAGACGAGGAGAGAGTTGTCCCTTGATCACATAGAAGATCCAAAAGACATGGAAATGAAATATTGGATGGATCTGATCAGGGCGACCTACGGGGATCTGCTGCCTGACACAGCCCTGCCAAGCCAGAAGTTCAGAAACCTTGGCTATAGAGAGTTATGCAAACTCCTTGATATCATGAGCCGTAAGAGCCTGAATAGCATAACTGCTGAGGACATGGAGAACTAGGGGAAGACTGTTGAGTGTCTAAAGGAGATGAAGTTCTAGATAGAGTGGCTGGTGAACTAGCTGGAACAACTGAAGACTAAAGTGCAGAAGTTCAGCAAAGTCAGGGAGCTTGAAGCCTTTGTTGCAGAAGATATGGAGGAGGTGAACAAATGTCAAGGATCCTTCGAAAAGTGCATAGCAGACTTAAAGGAAGTAGAAGAAAGGATTGCTCATCTAGACTTTCTAAGGCAACAAGTTGCTAATATACGTGTGCAATTTCTCAAGGATCAAGAAGTAGCAGCACGTGTTCTGTCCAGAGAGCAAGCCAAACTCATGGAAGAAAAGACTACTCTGATGAGGACCACTATCTTAGTTCCAGGAACTTCAAGATTAGGACTACTAGAAGGAGCCTTCGAAGGCATCATCGAGTCCCAATTGACTGGAGCACCATAGTTTCATTCTCCCTGACTTTGTAACATACTTGAATGTAATGATAGAATTCTTTTTCTGTAAAGACAAACTCTTTCATTAATAAAAGTATTTCCTTAGCCATCTCTCATTTACAGTTTCTTGAATTGCATTCCCTTCCAAAGGAATTATCTTGTAATACCCTGAAGTTTGAGAATAAATAACTTCAAAGGGACCTTCCCACCTAGGAGCAAACTTAGGCTTGATAACACTACTTCGTGCATACCAAGTTGCCCGTAGGATTAGTTCACCAACATGAAAACTCCTGGGTCTGACCAACTTGTTGTAGGCTTAAGCAATAATCTGATGATAATGCAAATTGCTTTTCAAAGTTGTTTTGCCTTTTCTCATCCAAATTATCTAACTGCTGAGCGCTTAAGAGAGCAAAATCTCTGAAATCCCAGTCTACCCTGTTTGCATGCAAGGTCCTTGCTGAGGCAACTTGTAGTTCAACTGAAAGAAGGGCTTCTGCTCCAAATACAAGAGAAAAGGGAGTTGCATTCGTAGCCCTATGTTTGCTCACCTATATGCCCATAGGGCCTGAGGCAGGGATTCATTCCATCTTGTAGGCTAATCATGCACCATTTTGCTTAGGATTCTGATTAAGTCTTGTTGGTGTCGTCAGTTTGAACATTTCCTTGAGGATAGTAGGGAGTAGATTTATTATGATTAATTCGATACTGAGTCGTCATCTCCCTAACTGGCCTGTTAAGGAATGAAGTTCCATTGTCTGTAATAATCCTTCGAGGTGGACCAAAACGAAGGACAAGGTTATCCTTGATGAACTGAGCTACAGAAGCTCCATTGGCTCTTCTCAGTGGGACAGTTTCAACCCATTTTGTGAAGTACTATGTGGCTACCAAGATCCAAGAATGTCCTCTCCTACTCCTAGGATTAATAGGTCCAATCAGATCCGGGCCCCAAGTATGAAATGGCCATTGAGTAATGATTGACTGCATTTCTTGAGAAGGTTTACGGGGAATGTTATCTTGAACCTGGCATTTCACGCATTTCTTCACAAAATTAGATGTGTCTGCTTCCATTGTAGGCCAGTAATACCCTATGTCTTGGAGTTGTATGTACAATTTCTTCTTTCCTTGATGAGGACCAAATGTACCACAATGGACTTCTCGAAGGACAATGAAGATTTATTGAGTACCAAGACAACGCAGAGGGGTGTCGTTGAAGCTCCTTCGAAATAGTTCTCCTTGCTCCATGTAAAATCTGGTGATCTTGCGTTTGAGCTGAAGTGCCTCAAACGTATCCCGAGGAAGAAGTCCAGCTTGAAGGAATCTGATGTATGGTTCCCTCCAATCTGTATATTCATTAACAGGGAATGTTTTTGCAACATCAGGTGGCTCTTGGCACTTGACACATGAGAGTTGTAGTTTAGCAGCTTCAAGTGCCATTGAGGGCCAATACACTCCTGACCTTTGAAGTCGTCTGTACAAGGCAATGAAATCTAGAAGTCCACAAGTGTCTTAATGCATGGCTTGCTCTTTTCTATGGCTTCCTTCGGTCCATGGCATCTGAAAAGAGCTCCACTAACCCCTTTGTAATAAAGAACCTTACCTTGCTTGGCAAAGTTCATTAATATCTTGAGAGGGGTAGTAGGAGTACGATAAAGGAGATTTTCTAAATCATAAACAATCTGATACCTCCAGTCTGCTTCTGGAATAAGCTCCTCATCTTCTTGTGAAAGTTTGGTGGAGGGCTTAGGACTTCGAATGACTTCCAAAGTGGCTGTATCAAGCTCCATTTGAAGTCCGCTCCCAAGGTTTGCCAAAGCATCATCATGCTTGTTCTTGCTCCTCATTGTATAAGTCAAAGAGTAAGTTGTCAAACCTTCGTAGGAGAGCTTGTATGGCTGTCCTGTAATGAACTATGTCAAGCTCTTTAACCACGAATTCCTTATTAATTTGAGAAACAACCAAGAAGGAATTGCCAAATTTTTGAATGTTTTGAACATTCATCCGATGCGCCAAAGTAAGACCAATCAATAAGGCTTCGTACTCCGCTTTGTTGTTGGTGTAAGGAAAATCCAGCTTGAAAGAAAATGAAAACAGTTGACCATTTGGAGAAACAAATTCAATCCATGCTCCACTGCCTTAAGAATTGGATGACCCATCAAATTTCATTTGTCACTCTTCCTCAGAAACTACAGATACCTCATTTGTGATGTCATCCTCTTCTTCGTGGGTGGAGAAGACAGCCAATAAGTCAGCAACAATTTGTCCTTTGATAGCTCTTAGAGTTTCACACACAATCTCGAATAGAGCTAGTTGAAGTAGCCATTTGATATATCTTCCAAAGAGAATGGGCTGGGAGAGGAGATACTTAACAGGATCACTCCTAGTAACCAGGTGAATTGAATGTGAATGTAAATAGTGCTTCAGATTATTCACCATGTGCACTAGAGCTAGACAAGACTTGTTTATCCTAGAATATCTGATTTCAACCCCCAGTAGAAATCTCCTGATATAGTAGACAAGACTTTCAAGGCCTTGCTCATCCTTCTGAGCAAGTAGACCACCTATAGCTTGGTCCATATAGGCAAGGTATAACCTGAGAGGCTCCCCTCAATTAGGAGCCATCATAGTGTTGGGATGGGCCAACACTTGTTTGGTTGCCTCAAAGGCCTGCTGATTCTCCTCCTTCCAAGCAAAATGAGCATTCTTCTTCAGAAGAGGCATAAGTGGGATAAGATATGCTGAAAGTCCAGGAACGAACCTTTGAATGTAGGACACCCGTCCAAGGAATGATTTTAGCTCCTTCTGAGTTCGAGGAGAAGCTAAATCAATAACAGTCCTAGCCTTCGTAGGGTATAAGTCAATTCCATGCCTATGAACTATAAGCCCAAGGAATTTTTCAGATGAAACCCCGAAAGCACACTTCGCAGGATTCATCATGAGTTTATACATCTGGTATCTTTGGAATACCCTTTCCAATATAGCAAGATGGTCTTCTCATTTTGCTAACTATATAACTAGATCATCCACGTAATCCTCAACTTCCTCATGTAACATGTCATGGAATATAGCAGCCATGGCCCTCTAGCAAGTAGCACTAGCATTCTTAAGGCCAAAAGGCATGACTGTATAATAGAAGTTGTCCAAGGGAGTTCTGGAAGAGGTTTTTTCAGCATCCATTGGGTCCATATGGATCTAGTTATAACCTGCAAAACCGTCTATGAATGAAAACATTTCATTCCCTGCAGCAACATTAATCAATTTATCCATCTTAGGCAAAGGGAAATCGTCTTTTGGACAAGCTTTATTGAGATCCCCGAAATCAACGCAACATCTAATTTGCCTGTTTTTCTTTCTTATAGGGACAACATTAGACAGCCAGGCAGGGTGTTGTATAGGCTTGATAAAGCCTGCTTGCAACAGCTTCTCAATCTCGGCTTTGATCTGCGACTCAATATCTGACCTGAAAGTCCTTGGTGCTTGCTTGATAGGATGCACTTCAGGGGCGAGATGAAGTCTGTGAGTCACCAACTTGGGAACAAGGCCGGGCATATCTTCATAGCTCCAAGCAAAAACATCTTTGTACTGGGAGAGCAATGCTATGAAGGCTTCCTTCTGCTCTGGCTCGAGGTGGGAGGAAATTTGTACAGGCTTGTTGACACTTGGATCTTCCCCAAGGTCAACTATACACAACTCTTCCCGAACAGCCTAAACATCATCCTTCAAGTTTGGATTCGGGAGCTTCCGGCAATTCTTCACTAGGAGAACACTACAAGACGTCAGCGGATGGAGTCCCCTGTGGTTGTCACAACCTATATACAAATCTTCCATCTTGAAGGTCCATTCTCACACAGTGAATCTTCGAAGACTGACGGTCTTCTGAAGAGGATGGTACTGTAGGATCAGTGGATTCAAGAGTGGCCCATAAGGGCAAGAGAGTTCCTTAAGTCTTAGCAACACGGCATTCCTCCTCTGGGGCAAATCTGTCATAGTGGTTCACTTCGGCGAAGTGGGTTTCTGATTCATCGAAGGGAACGGGCTCTACTACCACCTGTACAACCTTCTCATTCTAAATTCCCTTCAAACACTGATGATAAGAAGAAGAAACTACTCTCTCTCGGTGTATCCATAGTCTTCCCAACAACATATGGAACGTAGCTCTATTATCAATGACATGGAAAGTAGTAGGAAATTTAAAAAATCCTACCCTGATATTGAGAGTGAATTAGAAACAACTCTTTATTAGAAGGAATTCAATTTAGAAAGTAACCAACTAAGGCTAGGATGCTAATCCAAGGGCTGGGAATTAAATAATCTAATCTAAGGGTAGAGAATTATTCTAAATTCTAGATTTGTAATTTCCTAGAAATCTATATAAACTACAGGCCTTGCTGGATAATGGGAGATTAATACATTACTTGGAGAAGAAGGAAGAAGAAGAAGAAGGTGTGATTCTTAAACACCAACCAATTTCCAATGTAAGTGTTCAAGTAAAACACTATTTTTGATTTAATTACGAGTACATGTTATATTCTTTGAGTAAGACATAAGGTATTATTATTTATTTATTCATAAAGATAGCCTTCACTTAAACATGATTTTCTGGGTTTGAATACCATGATGTGATTAAGTTGATTCAAGTAAGGGTTGTGTAGAGAAATCATTGGATTTTGTGAGGATTATTAAGTTAATTAATGTTGTTAGATAAATTTTTGTGATAAAAGGATGAAAAAATAGGAAGTTTGGGTGAAAACCCGACATTCGACAGACCCCTTGGAATACCGAACGATATACCGAGAATCACCCAAGAGGTTCGGCAGACCCTCGGTATACCGAGCCAAACTTTTGGGAAAATAGGTCCCTGGTTGAGCTGCCTAAGGACCTTAGTATACCGAAAGGCATGCCGAGGCCCACAGAAAAATGTTTAGGTCCCTGGTTAAGCTGCCAAAGGAGACCCTCGGTATACCAAACCAACCATAGACATTGATGAGTTTTTGAGTCGAACTGCCGAGGGAGTTCAGTATGCCGAAAGGTCTACCGAACCACCCGGAGGTAGAGCTAGGTAGACCTAAGCCTCGGTATGCTGAGACTTACAAAAGTGGTTTGAATGACTTGAAATTATACATGCACATCTAAAATAACTATTTGGGATTGTCTATGATGTTAGATTTTGAATTTGATGAATATTTTGCATAAAGTACCTATGGAGGGGGTTTTGGCTATGCCTGCCAACATGTGATATTTTGATATGAGTTTCTATCATTTTAAAAGCATGTTGTACTCATATTATATTGAATTTATTACACATGTTCACATAAGTAAAATTAATGGTTGAACTTCCGAAGGAGTTTTGTATACTGAAAGGTCTACCGAAACACCCGAGGACAATGCTCGACATACCTCAGGGGAGACCCTCGATATACCAAAAATTGTGACTATGCTTCGATTGATGTAAAACTTTGCATACATATTATATTTGACCTATTTAGACTAATTATGATGTTGAAATTGATGAACTATGAATATTTTGCATTGTGTGCTCTTTATGGAAGATTTTCTATATCCGACCAACGGGTGATATTTTGATTGAACTTGTTTTGGGCTCTAAACTTATTTTGGACATGTTTTATATCTAATAATACACTTGATCATGTACAAAAATTGTTTGATTAGTTAATGTGCACGGATCTCTACACTTGCACAACATATGCCTATATTTTTGCATAATGACCTTGTATTGGTCTAATGCATTGACTTGACTTCATAACTTCATATTGCTGGAGTTTATGATTATAATAAGTGTTTCTATGATATGCGAATCATAATATTGGTGAGGAGTTTCAAGTGAACCGATTTTATGTATTGAGGGACTAGCTATCCCAATAAACCTATGTTGATCCTTGTCTCTTTAGACAAATGCTTGTCATATGGGCAAATGAATGAGTGAAATTCTGTTAGCTACTCTAAATAAGTATGATTCCCTGAGGATATTTCACATTGTGATGCCTTGGATACTTTCCCTAGATAAAAAATAGGTGGGGGGATTGTGCCCTCTAGGTCGAAGTCCCTAGAAACTATGTTGTGCACATAGAATAATCCACTATCATGGCCTTGTATGGGGGGATGGAATTCACATTTGTGGGATATCTTGGATAGCTGTGATTGGATCTAGTGGGAACTTACTCTATTTGAATACTAACAATATGCATATTGCATATCATATTGTTTGTCTTAGATCACACGTGGTGATGATACTTGCTAGGTGTACAAAATGCATTAATAACTGAACTAGCATATTGCATTGCACATTACATCATATTGCATCATATACATTATTCATACAATTATTTGCATATACTAACTATTCTGTTTTATTTATGGATTACCATTGAAGAGTGTCATTGTCCCCACTTCAATCTTAAATATTGTCGGACTTGTTTATTTAGTAAGCTAGTGTAGCTTACGCTTTCAAGCACAACATATTTCAGGACCTATAGATGATGGACAATAAGACTATGAGGACCAAGATGAAGAACAAGGATGCTATGAAGATCTTAGTCATTATTAGAACATATTTGATTATTTTAGTAAAACTTGTAGTAAGGCTTATTTGATGTAATTTAGTACTTATTAGGTTTGATTTTCGATAGTTAATAGGGGTTGATTTGAAGCATAAGACTAGTTATATTTTATTCCAGTGTTTTTTGTTTGAAGATTGTTTTGGAATGGATATTATCTTAATGATTATTTTTTCAGAACTTATCTTATACATTATCTTACTTAATTCACTGATTTGGTAATGTATTACTTATCCACTTTCATAGGGATATGGGGTGAGAGTTACAACTTAAATTTGGGGACTCCATTGAGATTTACAGATTTGGGATGTGACAAAAGGAAAAGAAAAAAAAAACAGAACACCTATGTTATCTAAGGGTCATGAGTAGCATCATCCTCATGAGGAGGAGAAGGAGGTGGTGATGGGAGATGTACTGGTGGTGCCGGTGGTAGGGTACTAGAGGTATCACATCTGAGGCTCTATCACATCCAAAAAGATTTTGGAGATACTTGAAGGTTTTGTCTACACTCTTCTTGAGCTTAGACATTTCTTTCCTTTTCCTCTTAAGCTCTTCTTTGATCCTTCTGATATGTTCTCTATTATTTTCAAGCTCTCATGTAATCCCAAATTTGGATTGAAGGCCGGCTCTCTCGAGAGCTGCTAACCTGGCATCCACACTCTTGTTCCTCTTTGTGTAGTTATGCTTGGGAGGAAGATCTGGGTTAGTCTTGGGTGTAGTGGGAGATGATGCTCTATGATCCTTTGAGTCAAATGGTGCAGGAGGTAGATCGGGTTGCAATTTCGCTTCTTCTTCTTGTTGAAAACACTGATGGGGTTGATGTTGCTCTGGGATGTAGGCTGATCCGGTAAGTAATCCCATAAGCCTAAGATTTGTGGCACATAAAGATTTGGCAATGACTTTGTGTCCCTTGTAAGGTAGCACAAGTCCCCAGTGCTTGGCAACTGCACACATGAAACAAGGAAAAAGCATTTCACCCCTTTTGGTACCTCTGATGTACTTGAAGATGTGGGTGATGGCAATTGAAGGAAGGCAGAGAGGTTGACCAGTAGCCACAAGGTACATCACTTGGGCCATGTAAGAGGAAAGCTCAGTCTTGTTCCCGCTCCTGGGGTAGACATTCCTAATGAAGATTAAATGAAGGATCCTGTAAAGAGGTAGGAGGTTGGAAGAGACAAGGAATTGTCTTTCTTCCATCTCACATCTTTCCCAAAAAGAGTTCGAGTTCTGCGAGATCAAGATATGGGATAGTGTTGTAGGCATTGTTCATAGATACATTGAGAATTCTTGCTATTAATTGGAAGTTTAGGGTTCTAGTTTCTCCATTGAAGTTGAAGGTAATGGTCATGGAGTCCAAATTGGTGTCACTAATATTGCTATACATTTCCTAGGTGGTAGAAAAATATGCCTGTTCACCCCAGGTCATTATAGATTCCCATCCTATGGTTTGCAATGTCTCAAAGACTCTATAGTTTGCAACATGAGTCACTGTTGTCTGTATTTCTGGAAGGATATCCCTACTGTAATAGATACTAAGTTGGTTGGGATTCTTGGTGTGTTCTTCTAGTTCTTCCTCTTCTACAGAAGGAGATGAAATATCATCTTCTTCATACAGGTCAAGAGATGGTGATGGTGGAGGAGGTCTCCTAGAAGTAGAGGCTTTAGAAGTCTTGGTCTTTTCTTAGGAGGGTTTTGAGTCTTCTTAGAGGGATTTTGAACTTGTTTTCCCTTTCCTTTAGGCATGATTCTAGGGTTTTAAGAGTAGGAGAAATCTAGGAAAGATTCTAGGTTAACTTGGAAATCCAAGAATGAAGATTGGGAAAATCTTATTGAGATTAGATTACATGGACGTGAAGATTGAAGCTCTAAGAATCCTTGGAAAATGCTTGGAAGTACTCTCTAGGGTTTTAAGAAAGTTTGGTTTTGAAGAAATAAGCCAAGTCCCTAAAATTATCTATTTATAAGGTTCGGCTAGGTAAACTATGTGTTTTGGTCAACTATCGGCTAGCCAAAATAGGCAGCCGATGGTCAATCAAAATTAGAAAATTGAAATTTTTGAAATTTAAAATTTTGATAATTTAATTTATATATTATTAAGCATTTATATCACAAAATTTCACTCCAATTAATGTTTAATAATTTTTTGGTGAACAATTAGTTTCTTCCTAGGTTTGGGTCTAGCTCTCGTTAGAATTCAAAATAAATTCTCCGAAACCTGATCCAATTAAATTTCTTGGTATAATTATACATGATTTAGATAATATAATTATTATTAAAATGATTTACATATATTCATATATTTAATTATTTTAATCTTTGTATTTATATATATGTACATATCTAATTCCTATCTATTTTGCAAGGTATCTAATTCAATACATTCTGGGCTACATTTACTTCAATTTCTGGAAAATACTTAGTACTAGGGTTATAAATTAATTGTAATTATATCAATCAAAAATCATAAGCCTTTGATTTAAATATCCTTTAATGACAAGTAATTCCAGTATACTTAACATAGACTTCATCCTTATAGTTCAACCTTCAGACTTTCAAAAATAGTAGTACTCATATTCCCAATTGCCTATTCGGAAATCACTTAGTAAGGATGCACACAACAACAATCATCATACCTCATAATTTCACATCCTACATATATCTAAATTACCTTTACCCTCTTATAATTCCTCTATCTTAATAATTTTCTTATTTTAATCCAAGTCCTAAGTCCTATCCAATTCTTAATCTTTTATTTAAATTTTATTAGAACTTAGGCTTTGATACCACTTTTGTCACATCCCAAACCTAAAGAGATCCTCAGGATACTCAAAAGTTTTAGTATGTACCTCTCACCCCAACACAATGGGAGTGGAAAGCAATATAGAAACATAAGCGAAAGTAATAATATAATAATTCTAATAAATATTTAAATAAAAGTTACAATATGTTATGATAACTAAACTGAAAACTAAACTACAATCTAAATACAAAATCCCTATAATCAAAGTTCTATTTTTAAGTTCCCTTTTATTCTTGTCGCTCTCTCTTTAATAGCAATCATCCTTTAACCTGAACAATATGTCATAAAACATACATAAGCCGAAAGCTTGGATGAGTAGACCTTCAAGACAAGGTATATACTCATATCCCAATACCATGGAAAAATATATATAACAATAGAATTGATGATAATGATGTGAACAACAACCAATCAATGACTATTCTCTCACAAAATCTCACTTTGTTTGTATCCTAAAGATATCATGGTCATATTTCAATGTCTACAATGCCTAAATCTATATGATTAATTAGATCAAGTGTATCATACACAAGATAACAACAATAATATCAACAATCGCATGTAATGCATATGCATGCTGTATGACATTCGAATAGTGTAAGCCCCACACTAGATCTAATCTCATATCCAACAATGTCTCACCAATGTGAATTCATTCCCCAAAACATGGCAATGTGATAATGGATTATTCTATGTGAGTATCATAGTTCTAAGGGACTTTAACCTAGAGGACACAATCCTCTCACCTTATTTTCGATCACGGGAACATATCCAAGGTTTCACTAATTTGAATTATCCTCAGTGAGCCAAACATTATCCGAATATTAACAGAAGTTGACTCTTATGATTTGGAATATTAGGAGTGCACACCACCTCACATGTCATCTTACCACAAGTCTCTTGGGGTACTCCCTCACCTTGGGTGGCTTAATCACAAAGGACAAGCAATTGGCATAGCCATATCATTAGTAATGATAGTATCCTTTATTGGTCAGGTACAAAGTAGACCAATAATAGGATATCAGGGAAGCTATCACAACTGGGTAGTTGATATGCAACTCATTATTTCAGATCATTTATTAATACAATGCACACACAATGATTACACAAATGCATATATTCAAAACAACACAAACATGAGCACATTCTCATGATCCTAGATGGTATAAATGCACATAGTTTATCATATATAGTTCAATACACAAGTAGGCATAATGAGGGTGTCATAAAGAATATAGTTAAGTATGATAAGTATTATTTGATTTAGATACGAGGTATTCAAACATTCAATGGTCCTTTATGCAAATTATTCACTTTTTGTTTGGAAGGTAAGTTCCATTATATCATCAAAAGATAACAAATACAAAGCATACACCTCATTGTTCACAGCAGAAAAACTCCACACAGTGAAGATAAACTCTTACAAACACTGTACTCAAAGAAAAGTACAAACAAACAACCAAGCTACACATCTAGTTTGGTCGTTAAAACAAGCTTTATTGTCACAACATGATAATAACAACTTTATAATTTACTTAATGGTGTTAAAACACATATATGATCACAACATGATAATAACAGCTTTATAATTCAATCAAAACATCTGAGTATGGGTATAATATGCAAACAAAACTAGAGGAAGTGCTGTGGAGTTATTTCTTTATGTATCTTAAAATCTCATATTGCTATAGGAAGTCCTAAAAGGTCAAATCTTTGGTCTAAGGAGAAATATTCTGATATAGGTATTCCTGCTATCTGAAAACATGGTAGATCATCTATAACTAACATTGTACAAGTGTCCAAACTCTGAAATTCCAAAAAGGTCAACATGTGGGATTTCGGTTGGTCGTCGATCAGCCGAAATCTGCAAAGTTTGTCCAATTTCCAAAACAATTAATACAGGGGTCTGGAGGAGGTGTGATTAGGCCAAATCTATAAAATATGTGTGTCAAATTTGGTCAGTTGGGTCTGTCGATCAGCCGATGATGGTCGGTTGCTTGGCCAGACAGCTGGCCAAGTCTCTGTGGCCTTCGGTTGACTTGTCGGTCAGCCAATGAGGCAACCGATAGGGTTCTGGGTTTTTCAGTTTGACTTAGGTTCAGTGTTTTTGTAATAACTAGATTTTAATTAGTAATAAATGTATACTGATCCAAATTATAATAATAATTACAGGGTATTTAAAACCTAGGTTAATAAAAATATATTTATTTAGTAACTATTAATAATTATAGATTATTATAATTACAGACATGTTATTGGATAAGAGGTGAGGGAAAAATCTAGTGGAACGGTACACCGAATCACGAAATATTGGTTGTCTTTTAATTCAATGAATTTTCAGTAAATAAGTTGAACTACAAAGCTTCTTTGATTTTCTTATATTTCCAGAAATGCCATTGTAGCCTAGTCAAAAGGTAATATTGATCTTTGCTAGCCATGTGGCATGGGGAGGATGGAAAAGAGACACATGTCTCTAGTGATAAGCATAATTCATTTTAATTTAATAAAGTTAGATTAATTTAGTTACGTAATAATTAAGTTACTAGCTAATTGATCAATTAGTAAACTAATTACCTAGCTATTAGTAGTAAGTATAAAAAGTTAAATAAAGATTATTTCTCAAATTTTCCTAAACTGAGAATAAGAAGGAAAAGGAGTAGAAGAAGAAGAAGGAAAAGGAGAAGAAGAAGATAAGCATAATGTTAGTAAAAAGGGAGGGGAATATAAGGAAAATAATAGCCAGAGGATTTATTTAAAAATTCTAAATGTATTTTCTAGAATGGTTTTAGTCTGTTTTTTTTTTTTTTTTATTGTTTTAATAGACATTTGATGTATTTAGTTAGTTTCATTAGCCTTTGATAAAAATCAGCATGTTTCTTGTGATTTGGAAGCTATTATACACCTATGTATATATATGCATAGCTTTAAGGGGTTGAATTGAAAAAAGGATTTCAGAAGTTACAATATAGTTTTTGTAAGCTTTATATAGATTAGAATTAGGATTCAATATTGAATTTTAAAGATAGATTGAAACAGAATTTGAAAAGAAATAGATTTCGACAGGCTTTGCTTAGACGACTTCGGCGAACCGAAGGCATAAATTCAGCATTGTTTTCATGTGTTTTTCTAGATTTGGATTACAAACTTTCCTCATGATTTTTGGAATGTAAGTTACAAGTTCAAATAGTATTTTACAAACATTAATTGAGTACGAAATGAATTCTTATGGCATTTCATGAAACACTCACATGCATTGGATTTCATCGGGTTCGTTAGGACATATATATATATATAACATGAAAGATTGAATATTACACAACAGACAGGGTATGATATGACAAATGGATTATAAAGTGACAGACATGACATGGTGTAAACGTAGAATTACTGAACGACAGGAACCTAAATCGGCAAGCGACCGTATCCCGTCTCTAAAAGAATTAAGACAAAAAGTAAAACAAATAACTACTGTTTAACACGGGTCGAGTCCGTCTAGGAGAATAGTAATCGAGGTGTTAGAAACTCGTTAGCACACGTTTAGAGAGACGTTTTAGAGCTTAACCCGTTAAGAAAATTCTCCAGCCCCCGTTCTTGGGAAATGAGCTACTATTTATATTAGTTAGGAGAGAGATAGAAGAAGTTAAGAATCCGTTAGGCAGTTACTAACGGTGTTAAAACGCTAACCCGGGGTAATGTGGATTAATTACCCCGACCTCTAAAGTGGACCAATCCGGAGCCATATTCATAAATTGCACGTTTGCCATCGGAACCCGTGATACCACATGTATTCCATGACACTTCAAAGCGCTGGTGAACCTCACACCCCTCCATTCCTTTCATATCTATCCCCCCTATGCATGATGTTCGTGACGGCATGATATAGGTGACGACAATCTACTTGTAAGAGTGCAACCAAAATATTTCAGCCGTGGTACGATTGAGTCTATCTAATCTCAACATCGCTGAGGCTCTTAAGCCTCGGTACTTTGGGATCACTTCGGATGGAGGTGCAGATGTCCTTCTATACCACGTAAATTCTGATTTGTGGAGACACACATTTGTGGAGATATATCTCACGGTACGTGTGACGTATTTCCATATCAACTGCCCGTTGAGGGGGTCCGTCTTACTGCCGTGGATTTTGACAACCCGTCGAAGGGATCTGGCATATGCCGTAGATGAATGTTGACAGCCCGTCGTCCGCCGTCGTTGCATATCGACTGCCCATCAAGGGGGTCCGGCTTACCGTCGTGGATATTGACTACCCGTTGAGGGGATCGGCATGTGCCGTAGATGAATATTGACAGCCCGTCATGGGAATCCAACATCCGCCGTGGGTGCATATTGACTGCCCGTTGAGGGGGTCCGGCTTACCGCCGTGGATATCGACTACCCATCAAGGGGATCCGGCATATGCCGTAGATGAATATTGACAACCCATCGAGGGGATCCAACATCCGCCATGGTTCCATATCGACTGCCCTTTGAGGGGGATCCGGCTTATCGCCATGGATATCGACTACCCGTCGAGGGGTTCTCGCATATGCCGTAGATGTATATTGACAGCCCATCGAGGGGATTCGGTATCTGCCGTGGTTGCATATCGACTGACCGTTGAGGGGATCCGGCATATGCCGTAGATGAATATTGACAGCCCGTCGAGGGGATTTGGCATCCGCTGTGGTTGCATATCGACTGCCCGTCGAGGGAGTTCGGCTTACCGCTGTGGAAATCGACTACCCGTCGAGGGGATCTGGCATATGCCGCAGGTGAGGACGTTTTGTGTAATATCATTTTGATAGCGTAACATTATTCGTAGCATCGTTCGATTGTAGCGCTGTTTTTAACATCAAATTCGAATTTTTAGGAATTAACCTTGAGGCCCTCTCAAGTTATCAGGAAGTGCCATGAGGCCGTGAAGCGTAATCTTGAGAGTTGGTCTTTAAGAGACCTCCCCAAGTGCTAGGGCTCGTAAGGCGTGACCATGAGAATTGGTCTTTAAGAGACCTTCTCAAATCACCAGTGGTGGTAGAGCTCATAAGGCATGGGCATGAGAATTGGTCTTTAAGAGACCTTCTCAAGTCACCAGGAGCACTAGGGCTTGTAAGGCGTGACCATGAGAATTGGTCATTAAGAGACCTTCTCAAGTCACCAGGTGCATTAGAACTCGTAAGGCGTGATCATGAGAATTGGTCTTTAAGAGACCTTCTCAAGTCACCTGGAGCGATAGAGCTCGTAAGGCATGACCACGAGAATTGGTCTTTAAGAAACTTTCTCAAGTCACCAAGAAGCGCCGAGGCTTGTAAGGCGTGACCATGAGAATTCGTCTATAAGGGACCTTCTCAAATCTCCAGTAGCGCTAGAGCTTGTAAGGCGTGACCATGAGAATTGGTCTTTAAGAGAACCTCTCAAGTCATCAGGAGCACTAGGACTTGCAAGGCGTGACCATGAGAATCGATCTTTAAGAGACCTTCTCAAGTCACCAAGAGCGCTAGAGCTCGTAAGGGGTGACCATGAGAATTGGTCTTTAAGAGACCTTCTCAAGTCACTGAGAAGCGCTAGAGCATGTATGGTGTTATCTTGAGAGTTGGTATTTACAAGAACCTCTCAAGTCACCAAGAGTTCTAGAGCTTGTAAGGTGTGACCATGAGAATTGGTCTTTAAGAGACCTTCTCAAGGCACCAAGAGTTCTAGAGCTTGTAAGGTGTGACCATGAGAATTGGTCTTTAAGAGACCTTCTCAAGTCACCGAGAAGCGTTAGAGCTTGTAAGGTGTTATATTGAGAGTTGGTCTTTACAAGACCTTCTCAAGTCACCAAGAGTTCTAGAGCTTGTAAGGTGTGTGACCATGAGAATTGGTCTTTAAGAGACCTTCTCAAGTCACCAAGAGTTCTAGGGCCTATAAAGTGTGACCATTAGAATTGGTCTTTAAGAGACCTTCTCAAGTCACCGAAAAGCGCTAGAGCTTGTAAGGTGTTATCTTGAGAGTTGGTCTTTACAAGACCCTCTCAAGTCACCAAGAGTTCTAGAGCTTGTAAGGTGTGACCATGAGAATTGGTCTTTAAGATACCTTCTCAAGTCACCAAGAGTTCTAGGGCTTGTAAGGTGTGACCATGAGAATTGGTCTTTAAGAGACCTTCTCAAGTCATCGAGAAGCGCTAGTGCTTGTAAGGTGTTATCTTGAGAGTTGGTCTTTACAAGACCCTCTCAAGTCACCAAGAGTTCTAGAACTTGTATGGTGTGACCATGAGAATTGGTCTTTAAGAGTCCTTCTTAAGTCACCAAGAGTTCTAGGGCTTATAAGGTGTGACCATGAGAATTTGTCTTTAAGAGACCTTCTCAAGTCACCAGGAGCGCTAGTGCTCGTAAGGCGTGACCATGAGAATTGGTCTTTAAGAGACCTTCTCAAGTTACCGGGGGTTAGAGCAAGATTTTGACACGTGTCAATTCCTCTTTCAGTTGCAGGTGCTTAAAATTTCCTCTATCTACATTTAAGTCCCCTGACCACGACGATGAATCCGAATTTATTAACACGGGCATGATCACTATTATTAATAATATTATTATTATTATTATTTTTTTTTATACATACATATATATATATATATATATATATATATACATATAATATTTTTTGTGAGAAGCATATATATAAGATTAGTAGGATAGGGAGACACCACAATGTCTCAAATTTGATAGATTCAACAGGCTAGGAGTGTGACATTGAAGGAGGGAAAGACTCTCATTCAAATGGGGGGCCAAAGATTTTCTCTTTTCTTTTGCTCATAAGAGTTGGGGTTAGAAAGACAAGTATCTTTCTCCTTCATTCATACGCTCATTATATTGAAATCCCTTTGTTGCGGCAAGGATTTGAAGGTAGCCCACGCTCAAGCATTCGTTCGTCCAGCGCCTTTTCTTGTGAAGAAAACCTTAGAGCAGCATAAAGGGTCAATGGTTATTATTATTTTTTTGTTGGAAACCTCGGGCGATCCGAGTTGTGTAAAAAAATATAGTCCCTTTTAAATCAGCGGTGAAGAAGTAAGGTTGTTATTTAGGTCTGATGATTAACTTAAACTTGTGGGAGGAGGTACTTTTACAAAAGAGAGAGTATGAGAATTATTTCCCGTTTCGCCCGCTGGTAAAGTTGTGCTAAGAAGGATCGTGATGCAAAAGGAAATTGGGCAACGCCCCACGCTCCAGCTATTCGACAAACGGTATTGTTGGGGACGAGGCTTGAACAGAAAAATTGAGGGGAGTGTTTCACGCCTCTGTCTTGTCCAAGCCGTGCTGGAGATCGCCTTCGAGTATCGACATTGGTAAAAAAAACATTAAAAAAAAATCGTAATAGGTCAGAGAGATTTGACTCAGAAAGAAAAATCTTAAGAAATTTCAATATTATTCTTTTTGTAGGTGTCGTGTATCTTCGATGGGGAAGAAGACATTGAGGCCTCTCAAGCATCCCTACAACATTGTCCTCCTAAGCCTCCAAAAGATTGGTCAGTTTCTCCGATTTTCCCTTTTGGTTTTAGCCCCACGATCTGTGCATATTTGATCAATTTCTCCGATTTTCCCTTTTCTCCTTTGTGGATTAGT
>JAUPMG010263881.1:0-20158 GCA_031762675.1 Pachysandra terminalis
AACCTATTCTGCTAGTCCTTGGAAAGCGATTTGCTCAATTCTTTCTGAGTTCTCTACCCATTCTCGCTTTTGTGTGGGCAATGGTTCCCGTATTCGTTTTTGGTTCGCGATTTGGTGGGGGGGATCTAGCCTTGCTTCAATATTCCCGCGCCTTCATCTCCTTCTCAGGAATAAAAATGCTTTAGTTTCAAATGTTTTATTCTGGTCTCTGTCTGCGTTGGTTTGGAACCTATCTTGGCCAGCTTTTCGAATCCCTTAACTTTGTTTTCACTGACCCATCTATCCCTGACTCTAGATCTCGGGTCCTTGAGAGGAGTGGCTCTTTTTCTGTCCGGTCCTTTTATTCTTTCATTCGGCCTGCCCCCCTTGCTAATCAGGTAGCCTTTCCCGTTGCTAAAATTTGGTCCTTTGTTGTTCCCCCTAGAATTAGAGCCTTTGTGTGGACTGCTATCCTTTACAATATCAATACCTATGATTTGTTCAAAAAAGATGGAATACTTGCGCTCTTTACAAGATCAATACTTGTGATCTGCTAAAATTTGGTCCTTTGCTCTTCCTTCATTGCGATACGAGACTTTGGATTGGTTTATTCAGAAGGTGGAGGTGGCATGGGTTGTACCGCAGAGCTTGCAGTCACTTTTCCTCCAATGGGGCTTCCCTAGTTTAGGGATGAGAGGGAAGATGCTATACAAGACTGTATTCTATGCTATGCTATGGATAATATGGGGGAAAGAAATAGAAAAAAAATTTAGGAAAACAGTTCTAGCTTCCGGAATATGGTTGATGTTTGCACAAATTATGTGGCTCCATGGATGGCTATACCTCCAGAGTTCATAGGTATTTCAGGTTCAGATATCATTAGAGATTGGTCTTCCATTGCTTGAACATCTAGTGGAAACATAAGGTTAAGGCTCCTTGGAATCCACCACGAGTGGGCTTCCTCAAACTTAATTTCAATGGATCATCCTTCGGGAATCCTAGACCTTCTGGGATAGGTGGCGTCTTCAGGGACCATCATGGTCACATAGTACATATCTTCTTTGGTCCCATTGGGGAGGGAGACTCCTTGCGTGCAGAGATTCTTGCTTTGGTGACAGGGTTGAAGGAAGCCATCAACCAAAGTTTTGTGCATGTAGAAGTTGAAGGGGATTCATCATCGGTTATCTCGTGGATGAGATCACCAAATACATGGCCTTGGAGAATCACACACCTTATACGGTTGGCTTGTCACTTACGAGAGGGGAGGAATTTTACGTTCTTGCACGTACCCAGATCGGCCACTGGGGTGACAGATAGATTGGCTAGAGAGGGTGTGGTGAACGAAGTTTTCTTTTTGGATCACCCACGTGATGGGAGATAGATGAGGATGAGTAACAAGTGGGTGTTCTATAGATAGCCTATTTGGCTTGCACTATGTTTCATGTTCTTTCTTTTAACCTTTTTCGCTATTTGGATCACACTTTGTGACCCATCTTGTACTTTATACACTATTTGCGGATTATAATATATTGTCGTTAATATCAAAAAAAAGAGACATGAAACTTTTCTTATTGAGAGAAGATGAAGACAAAGGGAGAATTTTTCTTCCACGTGACTACAACGAGGACAACTGTAACTTTTCTTATACGACGAGAGCATGTACCAAGAGAGCTTTTACAAGTTGGCAATCCAAATCTACACTTTCAAGATGTATAATTTTTTCTTGATATTTAGATGGTTTGCTCTAGAACTTTCTTTTTATTCATGATCTTAGACAGGTCAACTTAAAGTAGCTAGGTTTTTTGTTTGAATTCCTAAAGAAGGTTATCATTGACCCTTCTTCCCCTATTCCAGGATTTGGATTCCCGATGCAAGAGATGTGCTTTCCCCTAGGACACTATTGGAATCCTACATGAAGATAGAATGCCCCTTGCATCTTTCCATTTTCATCATTTGTGAAAGCTAAGGTTTCTCCTAGACTAAAAGCTTTCGTCTAGACCATATCTTTATAGGAATAGTACCTTTGCTATAGTTCAGAAGAGCATGAAACATCTAGCTTTGTCACCTCAGGTATGCAACGTGTCTTCGACGAAGTGAGTTAGTGGTTCATCTATTCTTGCTTTGTGTGGTGACCTGAGACATTTGGTGCTCCTGTCTACACTTGATTGGTCTGGATTGGGTTTTCCCATTAAGATTTGTGTATTGCCGAGTCAGTAGAGATTTTCTGGGTTGGGCATCAGAGAGAGGATGATGTATAGATCTCTATTCCAAGCTCCTATGGGCTTTATAGAGAGAAAGGAACATATGGATATTTAAGGATATGATTGCTAGAACCCGGTCAATTATTGAGTCAATGAGTCCATGATGGTGATGTCATGATGATCATTTGTGGACTTCTCTCTCCCCGGAGTTTAGAGGCATATATGTGTCGGATATTATTAGAGATAGGAAGCTGTTGCACTTTTTTGTTTTTTCCCCTCCCTCCTATGACCTTGAGACTCAGTTTGGCTTGGAAAGCTCCCATTGAAGGTGTCATTAAGCTAAACTTCAATGGATGTTCTTGGAGGAGTTCAAGCCCATCTGGTATTGGAGGTATATTCAAGGACCACAATGGTAGTATAATCTATAGCTACTTCGGACTTACTAGAGAGGAAACTCTGTCAAGACTAAGATCTTTGCTCTGGTAGTAAGTGTGCTTCTTTTTTGAAATTTTGGAGATTTAGTTTCATTTTGATTTCAAGCTGTTTTGAAAATTATCACAGCTTCAATCAATTTTAACTAAATCTTAAACAAAATTCCCACTATTCTAATGAACTTACAAAAAAAATTCAAAATGTTTGGGTTTAGTTTCAGTTTTCATCAAGACTGACATTGATGTCGAAACCGAGATTTACAATCTTGTCTAAAAGAGCATCAAGAGATAATTACGAAAAAATTGTAAATCATACCAAGAGGTCATCTTGGGCCTAGGCAACAATAGCTCTAGTGCTTTAGGCTTTAAATTTGACATTATACAGAAAATTGAGAACTTGAAATGGAAGATGGCTAATTAATATGCATTTCCAGGGATTTGGTCCTGTACACTTGCGGGCATGAAAAGTTGAAAACACACCACACGTGCAACATTCATGCAAACTATACATACATTTAGGCAAGTTTGTCAAACCATGAATAGAAAATCGCTAGCAGCCACTTAGAATTTAATTGTGATTTTGAATAATAGATCATAAGATTCATGGTAATTTTGCAGAAGTAGAGTTTGATGTTTAGGTTTTGGGATTTCACTTAGGAAAGGGGTTTTTTTGTTTGTAAAATAAGTAAACCATATTTCTTTATGTAGGTATATTTAGTCATTTTAGAGTATTGCATTCTATATAAAGGATTAAACAAAACAAAACAAAAAAGGGAAAGTTTTTTATTTTAGAAAAGGGAAACTGTCATTTAAAAAAAAAGGTTGGTGCTGAAGAGTCGAATTGTTTGAATTGTACAATTAAGTCGTAATCGTAAGATCCAATGTATGAATAATGCGATTCAAGCACGAATAGATTTGTTCACTGATTTGAATTGAACTAGGGTCAACTTGAACCGAGTTATAAGATTCATATAATGAATCATAAGATTTTAAGTAACAGAGCATTCAGGTATGAGTGATACAAGCCTTTAAAAAGCAATCCTTTGTGCTCAAGCATGAAAAGTCTTACCAGTAAGTTCTGTGGCTTAATATCCCGATGACAAATACCAATGCAGTTATGTATATAAGCAAGTGACCTGCAGATCTGCACCATAAATAAGCAAATTTTTATAAGCAGAAAAATAAGGAAATTATTAACAATAACAAAACAGAAAATGAGAAAAGAGTTACTGCATCATGATAACTTTGACATGAATACAATCGTAAAGGTTTGTATCTTATAATTTTTATTATACAAAAATATATTCGAATGTCAATTACACAATGCATATTCTGCAAGTAAAAAAGTAACAAGGTTCATTTAAGAAGCATCTTGAGTCTACCCTCTCACTCATGCCATGCAATAGGTCATTGTACACCTTTTGTTCGGCTTATATTTCTACCAAAACTCACTTCCTAAAGCTAAAGGTCTCTTAAGTCCTAAAGCGCCTCATACAAGTACATAAGTACATGCCTTTAGTATATTTTCACTCGACAATACCATAATCAATTTATAGCAAAATAGTAGTTGAACTCCAATGGCCTGGCCAGTTGTCAATCAGACCAGGAGCCACTCACCCTGAAAAGATCGATACACTTTTTGACTTAGAAAGCTTTCAAAACTGGATGACCTACATTTTCGACCAACAACTTGATTGATCAAAGCGAAACTATCTGAACCAGTCACACTATTTCAGATGTACAGCTCCACGGGGGTACAAACTTCACACATGACATCAAGTCCTAGGTAAGATATATCTACCCAGCATTGTGGCTAGGGCGTTGGGCAAACAGCTGTGGCTATGGACATGGGTATGAATATCGGAATGCCCCTGGATATAAGTTATATAGATATGGATATGGATAAGCAGACACTGGGGAGGTACTGGATGGTAACTATGATGTCAACAACAGGAGAGCTGGTGCACATCACTGGGAATGATCACTGTTATGTTTGTGAGTACAAGGCTGTGTATAAAAACCACTTGGTCTGGGCTACAACTATGTGAGGCAAAACAATTATCCACTTCCCCCTCGACAGAATAAGGATCACTACTTTGACTATTCTGAAACTTCATGCAGATATTAGTAACTAAACATGTAAGATATTAACTATCCTAATTTCTAATTGTTAACTGTACTGTATGGGTTAATAACGTGTAAAGACCACTGAAGGAAATAAACAATGTGTGAATTAATTTGGGATTTAATTTATTATATATACTCCCATGAGTCATTGTACGCACCAAAATCGTGTAAATTGTTCTATCCTAATTTGTCCCTTTTAACAATTCCTGAAGTTTCACTAAACGTTTACCATTTTTCTTAGTTCTATTCAACAAATAGTAGAACTACATCAAATCAAAATTTCCTACAGAATTTTCCATTTCAAAAGAGCAGAACTTTGTGCAAACCAAAATTTAAAACCTAGTGGATATGGTAAAAAGATTTAGAGAAAAAGAGCACACCTAAATAACGTTTTCCAACACTAAAGCATGTGGTGAGGCATTCTAATTGACTAAAGTGTGAGGCATAAGCCTCATGGCATGAGGCTTAAGCTCCATGAGCATGCATATTTAATGAATACAAAAATAAGAAATAGAAAGATAAATAAGGAAACAAAAAAAAAGTAGAAAAAGAGGACATCAATAAGAAAAAAAATCCATTTCATAATACCAAAATCTAAGAGTGCATATCTATGAACCTTGCCAAATTTGTAGCTATCAAAGTTTTCAAACCACAAGATTACATATGTGCAAATTATGGAAAAATAAAATAAGATTACAACAAGAAATTATTCCAATTAAAGTTTACTTTTCATATAAAGACTGAAAAATATTAGTTAGCAGGGTTCTATATTTTGAATTTCACGTGTGAAAACTGAAAATGAGACACAAAAGGATGCACTATAATTTAGTGATATCAAATCCATTCAACATCTGTAAGGGATCTTTTAATGTAAAGTGGAGCTTCAAAAAGGTTTCAAAATGAATATATGAAGAAAAAGTTAGAACATTCATGTAAATCATTGCAGTCTAGATTTTGTGGCAAGATCCCTCATTTTACTTATTGCAGGCGGCCCAAGCTATAAACATAATGCAGCCCTCAAGTTGTGAAGCATGACCTTCATGCGAGCCTCACACTTTAAGGCGTGACCATCATGGGAATTGAACCTCAAGGCGTTTTTCAAACCTCCAAGTTGAGGCAAGCCTCGAGGGGAAGCCTCACACGCCTTTTAAAACCTGCACCTAACTACAAGCCTTTTCTAGTACTCTATATTCCAAACTATTTGCTAGCAGAAAATTGAGAGTGCAGTTAGCCTGGATAGCGATCTCATGCATATTAGTCAACTTGATGCATTATTTCAGATGCAACAATATCTGACATCAACACATTGTGCTCTAGGCATGGATATTTGGACATTTGTAGTTCCGCAATGTAAATTGAACAAGTTCATTGTCTGATTGCTGTTAAAACTCTTGACCATCATACATTGTAAAAATAATTGGTCGTATGGAAGAGAAAGAAACAAACAGTTTTTTTGATGATCACAAATAAGGTAAGAGAAAGAAGCAAGCAGTTGTTTCTAGGTAGAGTATTAAAACTAACTACATGCATTGTTTAAAATATCGTATCGAGGTAGTGTATCGGTCGGCCCGAAAACGGATATGTATCGAGTATCGACACAGATACGCATGGATATGCTGTAAAAATCATGGATATGGTGGATACGCAAGGAAAACGGTGGATACATAAAACAATATCTATTTTCATGCAAAGATAAGGTCAAAATATGATAAATTAACATGGTTTTGATATGATACACATACACATACAATATATATTAACTTAAAAGCCAACTGTTACGCGCGCTGACGCATAGAAAGTAAATAACTTTCATATGTAAAATGAAGTAAATAATTTATATATATATATAATAAGTCATTTATCTTTATAAAATATTATTATCATTTTTTAATGTTTATATATTTGTATGTATAATAAAATAAATTTATAATATTTATAAATAGAAATGTGTAACTTAAATATGTGTATATATATATTAATTATATATTTAAATCACATATAAATTAATATATATATATATATATATATATATATAAAGTTCTTTATTGGCTAATCTATGTGTATTTGATACATTGATAATGTACCAAATCATAGCTTATATAATATAAGTGATTTAGATTAGAACTTTAGCAATGCATTCGGTACACTGGCGGTGTACCAAATCATAGCTTTTAACTTTAAGGGCTTTTTAAGCCTGCTGGTTGTGCTGACTAGTGACTAAACAGAACGAAAAGAAAAAAAAAAGGGGGGGAGAAGGAGAAAAAGAAGAAAAGGAGCAATCGTCGCAGCCACCCAGGTACCTCTCTCTCTCTCTCTCTCTCTCTCTCTCTCTCTCTCTCTCTCTCTCTCTCTCTCTCTCTCTGGTCTGTGTTTTTTTTTTTAAAAAAAAAATATATATATAGAATGTATATAGCGATAAAGTCGATAATCTGTATTTATCGAACCATATCGGTCGATGCAGAGGATACAGCACATGTATCAACCGATACGATGCTTTTTTTTTTACTATCGTATCCAACATGCTCGTATCATATTGAATCACTCGATACACGATACATATCACCCGTATCAGGTGATACGATACGATATTTTAATCCATGACTACGTGCTACAGAGAAATGGCCATCGGAACATGTTACTTGATACAAGTGAAATTGATTATCGAAACGTCTGGTTTCAGATTGCCATCCATCTGTATTAGCTTTAATCCAATATATAAATAAATCATTAACGAAGAAATGTACTAAGTTGATAGTTGATACTAGTCATCAACCAAGTCAAAAAATAAAGGTGCAAGGAATCAACAATGGCCCATTCGAGGGATGTATAAAATCAACTTTAGGAGATTACAGCTTGTTAGTAGCGTCCTTGTGAGCATATCTACTCACTGGATGACTGTTTTTATCCTTCCCAAGCGTACGATCCAAGAAATCAACAAGATATGTGCGAAATTTCTTTGGGGAGGTGAGGAGGGGAGAGTCAAGCCACACTTGGTGGATTGGAAGGTGATCTGCACTTATAAGGAGGGTGGACTGGGGCTTCGAAGTTTAGAGAGATGGAACAATGCAGTCATCTTAAGATTTATTTGGCTTCTGATTTCTGGGAAAGGCATATGGGCCAGATGGATAAGAAGAAACCTTATAAAAGAAAAAAACTTTTAGAGTTTGAGATATCCTGTCTCTTGCTCTTGGATACGGAGAAAAGCGATTGTTCTTAGACAAGAGGCTATAAAGTTTGTTGGGTACCTAATTGCTGATGGCAAGTATACGGCACTTTGGTGGGATGGTTGGTATCCTTGGGGTCCACTTCACATGGTTGTTTCAGACAGAATATTATATCAGGAAAGATTGAACAGATATGATAAGGTGGATACTATTATCACTAATGATGAATGGGATCCTCCTGATTCTGAGAATGTAACTCTGCAGAACATATGGAGCTGTCTTGGTCAGATTAAAATTCACTCATACTTACTTAAGGATAAAGTGATCTGGAAACCTAACAAATTGGGGGAATTTTCTATTAAAGACACCTGTGAGGCTGTGAGGCTGTGAGGCTGTGAGGCTGTGAGACAGAGTGACTCCCCTAGACCTTGGAGTAAGCTATTGTGGTATAAAGGCCACCTACCTAGACAATCCTATATACGTTGGTTGGCTGTTCAGAGCAGATTACTTACTCGGGACAGGTTGATTTCTTTTGGGATCATCTTCACAGCCAGATGTGTTTTTTGCAGAAAGGAGATTGACACACATGGGCACTTATTTTTCTCATGTCCATACTCTGATATGGTATGGAATGAGGTGATGAGGAAATGTTGCATTACTGCTCCTAAGGTTGATTGGCCAAGCTTGGTTATATGGTGTGCTGAGAAATTTACTGGGAAAGATATCAAAGGCATAATTAGAAGACTTGCCTTCTCTGCTACAGTGTATCACCTGTGGAGAGAAAGAAATGCCAAATTATTCAAAAATCAGTATAGGGCTAAAAGATATGTGCTGGATAAGATATATGCTGATGTTGCTGAAAAATGCTCTACATTGTGGAATCAGGTTCTGGACTGTCAGGTCATTAGGGAGATGTGCTTTAACTGGGGGATTAGACAACATATTCTCAGGAATCTTTCTGTTTTGTGAAGTGGATTGCTCCACCTGAGGCTGACATGACCCTGAATTGTGATGGGTCCTACTCGAATACTAGGGGAGGTTATGGTGGTCTGATTAGAGCTCACTCTGGTCAAATTGTGAAAGCATTTGCTGCCGTTATTGAACCAGTCTCAATTATAGTTCATGAACTGGAGGCTGTTTTGCAGGGACTCATTATGGCAGAAGAGATATGTATACAAAGGCTTCATATCTACACTGATTCTACAAATGTGGAGGCCTTGATTACTAATAATAAGCCTTTTCCTTGGAAGTACAGCCTACTGGTACACAGTATCAAGGAAAGAATGCTGAGATTCAGAAGATGTACTGTTCAGCAGTTGTTTAGAGAAGGGAATGCTGCTGCAGATTGGTTGGCTTCAAGGTTTGAAACATCGCCGATATTTCGCAAAATATCGCCGATATTTCGCCATTTCCCCCCTTGGCGAAATGGCGATATTTCTCCATTTCAGCGAAATATCGGCGAAGTAAGGGCGAAATGTCTGGCGAAATCGAAATTTAAAACCTTGGTTGGCTTCCTATGCCACCTCTGTGGGGGAGATGTGTTACTTGGAGAATGATAATATCCCTCAGGAACTGAAGGTTATACTTGAAAAGGACAGAAATGGGTACTCACTGAGGAGAGTGTTGGGCTTCAAACAAAGATGAGATGGTGCTGGGTTTAGTTTTGAGTAGGCCTGAAGATTATACTGATTGATGGTGCACAGTAACAAGAACAGAATGAAGATGAGATGGTGCTCGTCTAATTTGGAGTTGGTTACCGATTTGTGTGTATCTTAGATTGTGTGGTGATTGGCACACTTGATTTGTGATACTTTGAGTGTAATTTGACTGCATAAAGACCTGAAGTACACTGATTGTTGGTGCACAGTAACAAGAACAGAATTCTGAGATTCAGAAGATGATATTATCTAGCAGATGATTAGAGAGGAGAATGCTGAGATTCAGATGATGTATTGTCTAGTAGATGATTAGAGAGGAGAATGCTACTGAGGAGAGCTGGGTTTCACACTAAGATGTATGATGTTGTTCTATTTGTAGACTAGTTTGGGTGTTGATTGACACACTTGTCTTGTTTGAGTTTTTGCTCAGCAAAATTGTTTTGTTGTACTCTGTGAGTACTTTTGGCTATATGTAGCCTTCCTGTAGATCTGTAATAATTCCTATTTTGGAATAAATTACTTCTCTTCCAAAAAAAAAAATTCTTTAGAACTGGCTCTTATACAACTAGGAGAGGCTAGCGCAACATAAACTTGGTGTTCCTTTAACTTGACTCCAAAATCTACTAACCTAGCAGAGTTTCTATATGGAGGAGTTTTAAGTATTAAGGAAGTCGTGTAAAAGCTTCATGGAATATCCTAATTCCTTAATCAAAGCTCCAAAATAGAATGTTGTGCCCCCATTATATCTTCTGAAGGCAAACACAAAGGAAAGTACACAAATAAGTTTATACTTTCTGTACAGCTATGCAACATCCTAGAATTTCACAATTCGTATCTTGGACTAGCTCATACTCGGAATTTCTAGATTCATTCTATTGATAAGTTGGACTTATCTTGGGTTCTGCCATAGAAAGTATTCATGCTTCTGGATCATTGGAGGTTTTTTGGGTTAGGGAAAAGAGGAAAAATGATATATGCTGCAGTTTTTCAGGTGGTTCTATGAACTATTTGGGGGGAACGGAACAGGAGAATATTCGAAGGTAGGATTACAAGGGGGGTCCCGAGCCTAATGGAGTCATGCACATGTTCTGTGGCTTCATGGATGGTGGTGTTAATGGAGTTTAGGGCTGTTTCCTTGGAGGTTATTATAAGGGAGTGGGCTACGATTTGTTATTCTTCATCGTGGCAAGCTCAAGTTAGCGCGACATGGTCTCCACCGTCAGATGGGGTGGTTAAGATGAACTTTGATGGGTCTTCCTAGGGCAATCTTGGCCCTTCTGGAGCAAGAGGTGTGTTTAGGGATCATAGGGGAAGTATTATATACAGTTATTTGGGTCCAATTGGAGAGGGATATTCTAACCGTGCAGAGATTATTGCGTTGGTGACTGGTTTGACGAAGGCAAAGGTTTGGGACATTGGTCCATTGGTAGTGGAGGGGGACTCATCATCGGTCAATCCTGGATGGTATCGGATTCGAGTTACCCTTGGCAGTTCCGGCACCTAATTCGGTCAGCATTGTCTATGGGAATGGATATGGTTCGTACCTACAATCTTATTCCCAGGGATGCTAATGGTATGGCTGACAAGTTGGCTAAGGAAGGAGTGACAAGGAAGTCATTGTATTCGGGCCCTCATCTTGAGGAGAGCAGAGGGGTAGGTTGATGGCATATGTGGGTTGGTTGGTTGGTCGAGAGGATTGCAGGAGCATAGAAGGAACTAGTGATATTAAGTTCTTTTCTGATTTAATTCTTATTATAGACCTGTCTTAGGATCCTAGTTTTTTTTAAGCCTCATGTGCAGGTCACATGAGTCTTTTAAGTTGAGGTTATATGTCTTTTTCATTACTTAGGGCAACAGTAGCACTAGAGATATAAATACTATTTGTTGAGTTGTACAAGGGAGCTTTTTTTTAACTCTAAATATCAGAGATCAGCAAATCTGAGGTTCTTTTGGGGGTCTTGCAGAAACCCTAGAGCCAACTATTTTCAGTTCTACTTTAATCTACCATCTTGACTCTTTACCCATCTTTTCTGTTAGTTGTTTTTTGTTGCAAATCCATTAAATCTGCATCAAATCTGGTATCAGAGCAGATTTCGATCCATCTCCATGGCTGCTCGAGGTAGAGGAGGGCGTGAAGGAAGGGGACATCTGGCTCAAATCACAGAGATGCCAGAGTTGAGACGTATGGTTGAGGATTTGCCGCGGGCTGTTCAAGCTATCCAGTGACAGGAACGTGAGGCAGCCAGAATGGAGGTACCAGAGGGTGACCGTGATCCCTTGGGCATACCGGAAGGTGGCTTCGAGGAATAGGAAGAAACTAATGTCAAAGAGGAATTTAATCCATTCCACGGTCCAGAAGTTAGGGGAGAACATGAACGTGGTGGTGGATTAGAGGGGAGGTTAGTACCAGCCGTTGATATGGGTATGGGAGGAGTAAAGGTTGAGGTTGCTAAATTCTATGGTGAAATGCATGCTGAAGATTATTTGGATTGGGAGGCAAATGTAGAATACTATTTTGAGTGGAAGCAAATGTATGATGAGCGAAAAGTGCAGTTTGTGAAGCTTAAGTTGCGAGGAGCTGCTCTTCACTGGTGGAAGAGAGTTGAGGAGCAACGAAGTCGTCAAGGAAAGCCAAAAATCTGCAATTGGGACCACATGAAGATGATGTTAAGAAAACAATTTCTGCCCGCCAATTATATGATGGATTTATATCGTCGACTCCATAAGCTGAAACAACTCAACTTAAGCGTGGAGGCTTATTCATCTGAGTTCAATAATTTATCCATTCGTGTTGATCATAATGAAAGTAATGAGCAACTTACAGCTCGTTATCTTCCAGGCTTGAATCAGTCGATTCAAGATGAAATAAGAGTTCTAAGAATCATGAGTTTGGATGATGCAAGGCAACATGCATTGTGGGCTGAAGCAAGGATACAAAGGCTTGGGCCGAATAAACCATTGGCTATGCGCACGGCTCGGTCTGTTAATCAGCAAGGTTCAGTTGCTGTTCAAATTCAAGGAGAAACCAAACGACTCAGCGTGATGAAAAAGGAATTGCAATATCAAGTCCAATTGGGTTGCAGGGTACTAGTGGTCTTGATCGAGGTGAGAAAGGGAAAGAACCAACTAGAGTCGAACCTCCTGGACGTACCAATACTAGCTCATCTCGTGGCAACAACAGTAACACTTTTCGTTGCTTCAACTGTGAGGAGAGAGGCCATGCATCTTACTCATGTCCACACAGAAGAGTACACTTAGCTGAGGGTGAAGAAGAAGAGATGGGGAATCTAATCTTTGACGATTATGGAGATGAAGAGGAGAAAGTTGATGTACTATCAGCCATAGGAGAAAGTTTGGCGGTTAAGAGAATTTTAACAGCACCAAAACAGAATGATACAGAAGATTGGCGACACTGAAACATCTTCCGAACACGTGTTACCTATTGTGGCAAGGTGTGTAATGTGATTTAGGATGGGGGCAGCAGCGAAAACATCATCCTTTTTTTTTTATGATCAATTACAAAGAGATTGATATAAGGAGAGAAAAAATACAAAATGAAGAAGATGATAAAATTCCCTAAGGCAGAGAATCTACACTCCTCCCAGAATATACAGAAAAAGAAAACCAGAAATACAAATATCACTCAAAAACAATAGAACACCCACAAAAGCATAAACCCATCCCCACTCAACTCTACAAATCAGTAACTGATTCCCAACTCCAGAGAAAATCTGAGGTAAAAACATCCTTAAAATCCGGAAGCACACCAGCCCAGGCAGCCGTAGTCCCCATATTACTATCAATGAGAGAACAAAGTCTCCTCCAACATCCTTCAAAAATTCTTTTATTACATTCTCCCCAAATCTCCCATAGGATAGAGAAAAATAGGAGACGATACAGAATATGCCCTTTCTTCCCAAGAGAAGGGAAAAACCACTGTACAAGAAGTTCTCTCACCAACCTAGGAGGAACCCAATCCACCCCAATGCTCTTAATGAAGAAACCCCAAACTTTCATAGAAAACTCACAAGAAAGAAAAAGGTGGTCCACCAATTCACCGCCTTTCAAGCACATAACTCATACCCATGTAGATAAAGCCATGTACCTTCTCCTTTTTTGCAAATTATCTGGGTACTAATCTGATTCAAAACGGCTGTCCACACGAAAGCTCCGACTCTAGGAGGAACCCGGGACCCCCAAAGGCGAGAGGTGGAAAATGACAGATCAGAATCATTACTAGCACCCTAAAGGACATGAAGAAAGGATTTACAGGACCAAATCTGGGTATCGGTAGAGGAATCAACAACGATAGTATCCCAAAGATAGTCAAAAAGACGAGCTAATTCCTCCACATCAGCCGTCCTCAGGGTACGACGAAGTGGAAGATTCCAAGACAGACCAGACAAGGACCACCTTAAAACCTCGGAGACCAAAGACTTCTGAAAAACCGACAGACGAAAAACTCTAGGAAACCAGGAAGCCAAAGAAGACTCTCCCCTCCACAGATCAAACCAAAAGTGAATAGACTCACCAAACCCAACCGAAAATCTGACTTTGCTAAAAAAACAAAGGACATAAAGATGTAATATCTTTCCAAGCACTAGCCGATCTGATGCGAGCCTTAGGGTTAACATCCCATCCATTGTCGTGGGAACCATAGTTGCTAGCAATGATTGAATACAAGAAAGCTTCATTTTCCATGTTGTATCTCCATAACCACTTCCCCAAGAGAGCCTGGTTCCGTACCTGAAGATTGCCCAGATTAAGACCACCCCTGTCCTTAGTCTTGCTCACATCTGCCCATTTAACAAAGTGTTCTTTCCCCCCTCCCCCCCGCCCAAAAAAAAAACAAGATCTTATCATCTGCAAATTGCCAAAGAGAGACCGGTATTCTATTCCTTCTCACTTTAAAGCCCTGAATTTTACCAAGATCTTTTGTTTTTCTCATAAAACGACTCAAAACATCACTCACTAGTGTGAACAAGAAAGGGGAGAACGGATCCCCCTGCCTAAGACAACGAGAAGAAGGGAATAAGTCCATTATGCCACCATTAAGACAAATAGAGAACCGGACATTTCTCAAACATCCACCAATCCACCTGCATCACTTCATAGGAAAACCTTTCCATCTAAGAACCGACTCGACAAAATCCCATTCGACCATATCATATGCCTTTTCCAAATCAACTTTGACGACCAATCCCTCCTCTCCAGACCTCTTCTTTTCTTTAATACACTCATTAGCTACAAGGATACTATCCAAAATCTGTCTCCCTTGGATAAACGCACTTTGATTCTCGGATACAACTGACCCAATGACCACCTTAAACCTATTAGCTAGGATTTTGGCTAGAATCTTGTACATGCTAGTCGTAAGACTAATAAGCCTAAAATCCTAAATGCGCCCAGCTCCTTTCACCTTGGGAATTAGGGTGAGAAAAATGCAATTTGTCACTTTGTTAACAACTCTGTTGTCATGAAATTCCTTAAAAACTCTGATCAAATCCAATTTAATAGTATCCCAATCATCTTGGAAAAATGCCAGCGCGAAACCGTCTGGTCCTAGAGCCTTATTTCTATCCAACTCCCATACAGACTTTTTCACTTCCTCCTCCTCAAACTTCTTTACTAATAACTCCCCGCAACTAGCCTCTAACTTCGTCCCCTCCAGATTAATGAGGTCGACTCTAAAATTCTGATTCGAGGAATACAACCTCTAATGTACTCAATGAGCTCACCTTCAATATCCTTCTGATCATCCAAAGTTCCGGACTCACTAAGGCTACAATCGCATTCTTTTTATTTCTGAAATTCGCCATTTTATGAAAAAATGTAGCATTGCTATTGCCTTCTTTTATCCAGGAAATTTTGGATTTTTGTCTCCAACATACCTCCTCTTTCCTGAGCATGTCCTCTACCCCTTTCTTAAGAACTCTTCTAGATTTTGACTCCTCCCCTTCAAGACCTGGCCCCTCTTCTTTTCTGTCCAATTCTGTGATTTTCTCCAAAATATCCTTTTTTCAATTAGGAATCCACCCAAACTCTCCTTTATTTCAAACTTTAATCTTACCTTTGATCTCCCTAAGGGACTCTATGAACCTGAAACCCTCCCAACCCCCATTTATCAATGTATTCTCCCACCATTCCTTAATATTTCTTTCAAAATTAGGATGGAGAAGCCACATGTTTTCAAAGCGAAACGGAGAAGGACCACCCTGACCGCCCTTAACAATATCGATTAAAATAGGGGCATGATCAGAAATGGATCTAGGCAACATGTTGAGAGTAGAAAACGGATACTGTGATTCCCAATCAGGGGAAGCAAGAAATATGTCCAACTACAACACACAGGATTCTCTTGAAGGTTGGACCATGAAAACTTTCCGCCTAGCATAGGGAAGTCCACAAGTCACTCATCGTTGATGAAATCAGCAAAATTCCTCATACTTCTTGTAACCTTACTTCCACCCAATTTTTCATGTGAAAACCTTATAACATTAAAATCGCCCAAGAGACACCAAGGAAGATTCCACGTCTTTCACCTTTCTGAGTTCATCCCAAAAAAAAAAAAAAAAAACCCTCTTTAGGCTTATTTGGTCGATAAATACTAGTAAGAATCCACTCAAAATCGTCTGAAATAGATTGAAATCTAATTGAAACTGAGAATCTCGCCTTCCAAATGTCCTTACTAATCACACTCTCCACATCCCAGATGACACAATACCTCCTGACCTACCTAATGACGGCAAGAACTCCCATTACTTTTTTTCTTTTTTCTTTTTTGATGAATAACCAGCATATTATATATAAGAAAGGTAAACAGAAAAACAGAAAAAACAATAAAAACAGAAATACAACCGGGCGCTCAAGCTGGGCACCAGAGAAACAAACAAACAAAAAAAGGTACAACTACCCCTTAAAACTGATCATGCCAACCTAAGGACGCATCTCAAAGCCCAACTCTCATCCCTCATCCCTCTCCCCAATCATCTCAACTGACGGAAGCCCCTGAGCCACTGACTGAAGGACCTGTGGAGATGTGAAAGCAAACTCAGACCATCCCGTAGAAAGATGAGTCATGGAAATTCCCCTAAAAGCCGGAAGGATCACCAACCACATACATATCAACCACATGATAGCCTCAATGATCGAACCTGTCGATTTGCTCTTATCCTCAAACACTCTCAAGTTCCTCTCCCCCCATAAAACCCATAGAGTCGCATGCCACACACCCTGATACATCAATCTCCCTCTCACTCCCAGACTTGGGAATCTCCACTGATCAATGAAAGCACCCACCTCGTCTGGCAGAACTCATCGTACTTCCACCTGCCATAAGAAGAACGACCAAATCTCCCTTGCTACTGGGCAATGAATGAACAAATGGTCAACTGATTCTCCATCCTTAAGACACATAAAACACATATGGAACGACATCGCGCATGACGGCCAACATCTTTGTAGGCTATCACATGTGTTAATTTTGTGCAAAAGAGCTGACCAAACGAACGCCTTGACTCTGGGAGGAACAAAAGGAACCCAAACACGACGGTGTGGAAAGGATGTAGGCACCGCCGACACAGGACTAATGGTAGAGAAAAAAGGAACTGACTGAAAAAAAAAACCACTACTAGGACGCCAAACCTTACGATCCCTACAATCTGAACTAATATAGACCTCCCCTAGACTTATAAACAAAGCTCCAAGCTCAATCAGCTCCTGGGAACGCAAATCCTGGCAGAGTGCAAGATTTCAAACAAGACCAGACTCTGACCATGAAAGAACCTCGGACACGAGCCTCCCTATCTGAGACCACTCTAAAAAGACGCGCATATCGAACTACGAGAATGGAATCTCCCCACCACAAATCATGCCAGAAAAGCACACAACTCCCATCCCCGACACTGAACCGAACATGACAGGAGAAAATAGGAATGATGAAAGAAACCTCTTTCCAGACACTGGAGCTGGAGCATCTAGCATTCGGGTTACAGTCCCAACCGTTGGAATGCATGCCAAATTTGCTTTGGAAACTTTTCGCCACAGTGCATCGCTATCTCTGCTGAACCTCCAAAGCCATTTACCCAAAAGAGCTATGTTATGACTGGATATATTCCCCAAATTGAGACCCCCCTCTTCTTTAGCTGGACAAACCAAATCCCACTTAACTAGATGGCATTTCTTATGCCCCCCTCCATCCCACAGAAAATCGCTTTGTAACTTTTCCACACTTCATTACCTTACCTGGGGCTCAAAAGAGAGACATATAATACACAGGAATGTTGGCCAAAGCCGCCTTGATAAGAGTGATTCTGCCCCCCAGAGACAAATAGCCTTTTTTTCCATGAGGCCAGCCTCTTGCCAACCCTATCTACAACCGGATCCCAAAAGCTAAGAGTCTTTGGGTTCCCACCCAGAGGTAAACCCAGGTATGACAATGGCCACTACTAAACTTTACAACCTAAAACTGAAGCAAAAACCTCCACCCTATCCTGGACCATATTCAAACCCACTAGATTGTTCTTCTCCAAGTTCACCTTCAAGCCTGAAACCATTTCAAAACATCTAATGATTGACTTAATCCAATAAGTTTGGCATTCATCCGCATGTAAGAACAAAAGCGTGTCGTCTACATATTGCAAGTGAGAGATGCACACATGATCCCTGCCAATCTCAAAACCGGAAATTAGACCTAATGATTCTCCCTTGCCCAAAAAACCACTTAAAACATCCACCACCAGTGTAAAGAGAAACGGAGACAACAGGTCTCCTTGTTTATTTTTGATAGCTCCTAATTGTTTAACCAACCTCCTAGACACTGACTCTCTTTTAGTTTCCTGAAGAACCATGATGTCTGGCATAAATTTACACCCCATCATCTCTAAAGAGGCAGTGGAGAAGTTGAGCCTGCCAACAGAGAGGCATCCACATCCATATAAGGTTGCTTGGTTCCGTAGAGGAAATGAGGTTCCTGTTACTACCCGTTGTTTAGTGCGCTTTACCTTGGGAAATAATTATGAAGAGGAAGCATGGTGTGATGTTGTCCCAATGGATGCATGCCACATTTTACTTGGGAGGCCGTGGTTGTTCGACCATGACATGGTCCACTTAACCAAGGAGAACACCTACACCTATAGGAGAGATGGTAAGAAGCTGACCTTGCATCCTTTAAGGGATGAAACAGCCAAGAACCCCAAGAACAGCAAGGTTAACGGGTTTCTCACAGCTCGACAATTTGAAGAGGAAAGTCAAGAAATGAGGGTAATATATATGTTGATTGGTAGAAGTGTGGTAAAATATCAACATGAAGAAGATTCTGATTTCCCACAAGCAATTCGGTAACTATTGGGAAACTTCAAAGAGTTGATAGATGTGGAGTTGCCAATTGGTTTGCCACCATTGAGAAGTGTTCAACATGCAATTGATTTGGTTTCGGGAGGGAGCAGCTTTACCAAATCTGGCTACATACCGTATGCCCCCTACACATAGGGCTGAGATGAGAAGACAAGTGGAGAACTTAATAGCCAAGGGGCTAGTACAAGAATGTAAAAGCCAATGCGTTGTTCCAGTATTGTTGACACCAAAGAAGGATGGATCATGGAGGATGTGCGTGGATAGTTGTGCTATTAATGAGATTACAATCAAATACAGGTTTCCGATTCACAGATTAGACATGTTTGATATGCTGCCATGCTGGTCGGATCGAATGTGTTCTCTAAAATTGACTTAAGGAGTGGCTATCACCAAATAAGAATGAGACATGGAGATGAGTGGAAGACGGCTTTCAAAACACCCGATGGCCTGTACGAGTGGCTTGTAATGCCATTTGGCTTATCCAATGCCCTTAGCACCTTCATGCGTGCTATAACGGAGGTACTACATCCTTTCTTGGGTTCATTTGTAGTTGTTTACTTTGATGACATTCTGATTTATAGTCGCTCTAAGGAAAAGCACTTGAATCATTTACGCCAAATTCTTTATGGTCTCCAAAAGGAGGCCCTTTATGTTAACCTTAAAAAGTGTTATTTCTTGTGCAACAAAGTTGTATTCTTAGGCTACATTGTTTCAGCAGAAGGGTTACAACCAGATCCCGAGAAAGTCAGGACTATTACGGATTGGCCTACACCGCAATCCATGAGAAATATCCGTAGGTTTCATGACTTCGCTTCGTTCTTTCGGTGGTTTGTGCAGAATTTTAGTGCAATCACAGATTCATGAGTCCAATTACGGAGTGCTTGAAGGGGGATACCTTTGTGTGGACAAAATCAGCAAAGAAAGCCTTCCAACAGGTCAAACAAGCCATGACTCAAGCCCCAATCCTTATGCTACCAGACTTCAAGAAGTTATTCGTGGTTGAATGTGATGCATCCCATGTTGGAATTGCAGCAGTTCTTAGTCAAGAAGGGCAACCAGTAGCATTTTTCAGTGAGAAACTCACAAATGCAAAGAGGAGGTACTCAACATATGACCTTGAATTCTATGCTTTAGTGCGGGCACTTCAGCATTGGCTACATTATCTGCTACAACGAGAGTTTGTGGTGTATTCAGATCATCAAGCATTGAAGTATTTAAACTCGCAGAAGAAACTGAGCCCAAGG
>JAUPMG010263891.1:0-20158 GCA_031762675.1 Pachysandra terminalis
AAGAACTTGGCTAAAATTAAGTCTATATTAAAATACTTTAAATAAAAAAAAAGTGAATTTATTTCGGTGAAAATCTGAAATTTGCCGAAATTTCGGACCTTTATTTCATTCAAATATTTTAAGCAAAACAAAATTTTTCACCGAAATTTCGCCGAAATATCCTATATTTCGGTTTTGTCTCTCCAAAATTGTTGAAAAATCCAAAATTTAAAACTATGCCTCACAGCTTTGCCTCTTGGGTTTGATCCCAAAAGCATACAATACAATGAAGTGCCAAGCCCTCCGTTATAAACCGAATCTTGGACTCGTCCGCTACCGATACGGGACTCTTGTGTGCCACCCCAGCCTGCCAGCCCCTTGGGTACACCCACGAGACACTCGCCTGGAACTAGACCCCACAATCTCCCCCACCAATAGGCAGAGTCGTCCTCGGCTCTGATACCATTTGTCACGACCTACACCCATTATACAGTACTGCTGCTTTGGTTCGAAGACCTCGCGGCTTTGTCTATTGGGTTTGATCCCAAAAGCGCGTCATACAGTGAAGTATCAAGCCCTCCCTTATAGACCGAATCTTGGACTCGTCCGCTACCGATGTGGGACTCTTGTGTGGCACCTCAGCCTGTCAGCATTTGTAGCCTGTCAGCCCCTTGGGTCCACCCACAAAACACCAGCCTGGAATTGGACCCCACAATTAAAGAAAAGTACAACAATGCATATCAAATTGTTCAATAGGTAGTACGCCTTCTTCCTATCCCCTCTCCTTCTCGTACGTGGATCTTCTATGAACCTGGGTGTGAACTTCACACGAGGTTGACTCTTGTCTCCAAGTAAGCCCCACTAAGAAGGGTGACTTACATCTCAAAAACCCTAAAAAACCTAATGAACCTGAAACTAGCTTCTACCTTAACCGGTGATACCCACTATTTGTTGTGGGCCACTCTGGGACAACCTCGTATGAGGCTCACACAAGGTTCAGACAGCCTACATTCACAAAAGATCCCTCTCTCTTTTGTTTTTTGATTAAGCTCTCTCTCTCTCTCTCTCTCTCTCTCTCTCTCTCTCTCTCTCTCTCTCGTTGGTTCACACAGCCCAGATTCACAGACGATCCCTCTCTATTTTGTTTTTTGCTTAAGCTCTCTCTCTCTATCTGTGGGAGGAAATGACCATGAAGTTACAATCAATGACTGGAAAGCCCTTTGACAAGAGGAGGTTGGTGAGCCGACATGGGAAGATTCGTGGTTTTGTTGGCCAACTTGACTGAGAAGATCATGACCAGGTTTCGTTGGCCAACTTGCCTGAGAAGATCATGACCAAGAAATTGTCAAATCACCCGTCATTTTAGGCTTTGCCGTAATTCTCGTAGACAATTCTTTTTTTTTTCAAATTAAAATATAATATCTATATCCTATAATATAATATCTATATCCTAAAGATTTTATCAAATTATAATTATAATCCGTTTTTATATAATAAAACACTAATAACAAAACAACATGGAGTGTTTGGATACAGTTCCTTCTGTACTATTATCCTCTAATTAAGAAGATAACAACATCAAAACGGGATTAATGAGACCTTCCTGCAAGCTTCCATGCATGAGATGTGATAATGGTGAAGAAAGCTTTGTAGAAACAAATGGTTGTTCAGTCTTTGCAAAGATTAATGGGTGATAGAATATGGAGCTTGACCCACTGCCATTCATGGTACATTCCTATTCTAGTACTACAGAAAAAGGGTTCTCATCACAAGGTTTTTCATTACCTAGCCAAACCAATAGGGTCTATTTTTTTTTTTATTATTTTTTTAAAACTTGTTTTGATGGCAACTTATGTAATCAGCCTTTATAGGAGTTTAAGAACCTGTGAACAATATTGAAGGTTGAGGAAAAAAAAAATTGCAGGTTGAATGGGAACCTATCTATTTAGCTAGCCACTGTGATAGTTCAAAACAAGAATGATAATTCTTTTACTTGCCTATTATTAGTTCACATGGTAGTACTTTATAACATTTTGATAAAGCAAACGAAGGCAACATTGCTTTGAAGTTAGGACAATCATGAAAAGATTAAAAAAAACAAAAAAATTGGTCTTTTTCTCCTTCCAAAAGAGGATGATTGATAAAGAAAAGGACGATCAATGAAAGATTAGTTTTTTTACCATTATGGAAGAGGTAATTAAGTGCCTGAGCCACCCAATTAGAAAATGTTAATGACTTTGGGGAATGTTGGATTATATAATGGCAATGGAGAGGTTCATTTCAGTGAGGTGGCTCTGCACATCCATTGCTTGGTGTACGTAAAGCTCGAAAAGCATTGGAGAGGGGACAAACATCCAATGTGGGAGACAAAATATCTCTCTTTTCTCCGAAGATCGGAGAAAGAGTGGGTTTTAATATAGGATCAAGAAAGTAACGCCCTCTCTCTCCCTGTTCCTCTTTTTTTTTTTTTTGTTCTGTTATTAGTATTCTAACAAAAAATTTGAGAAGTCATGAAAGCCAATTGAAAGAAGGTGATATTCCTCTCTCTCTCTCTCTCTCTCTCTCTCTCTCTCTCTCTCTCTTTCTACTTACAATACTAGGATGACTGAGACACACCATTCCATGGTCCCTTCAAGGAGATTTCTTCAAGTACTGAAATCATTGTTTCTCTTTTGGTTTATTAACTTGGATCATCCATTGCAGTCGATTCCTAGCTTCAAAGTTTTGGTGTTGAAGATGACTATCAAGATTTTAAATCTCTAATGATTATAGTTAAGCGAATCCTTGACCTAATGTTAAGCATCACTGTGCGTTCGGATGTGAGATCATATATGGAATATTTTGTTGAAATGGATAAAAAGTCTATGATGTGCAAAGGGGTTCTAATTTCTAAATGCTTTTTCTGATCCAAGATTGCAAATATACCCCCCCCAAAAAAAAAAAAAAAAATCTGAAAGTTAAAACAGTTTCATTAATATTGCTCACATGATGTCAAGGTTAGTTTCCTTTCTTTATTTTAAACATTTCTCTTTTTGTATTTTGGAGACATTTTGGCTTCACTGAACTATTCCTATAAACAGGCTAAAATAGAGTAGTTACAGGATAGATATGCTTGTAGAAATTTCTTTGACGTTTGTACCATTTGGGTATAGATTTTGTAGGGTATGCTTCTTGCAAAACAATGTTAATTAGGAAACTTCCATCATCATCAGTACTAGATTTATCTCATTTTTAATTTGAGCCACCACAGTCCAAATTAAGCAAATTATATATGTTTCAATTAGGACATTTTTGAAGTATTTTGCAAGTTGGTGAAACCAATCAAGTAGGGTTCCAAACAAATTTAGTTGCAGAAAGGGAAGAACCCCCCCTTCACCCCTCCCTAAGCCACTGACTAAAGTGGTCTTCTTATATCAAAAAATGATTTCATCTCAAAGTAGTCAATGAAGAAGAAAGAAAGAATTTTTTTAAACATAATAATAATTAGGTTAGACAATATGATACTTTTCAGATTGTTTGTTGAAGGATATGTTCTTATTTCACCTTTGAAGACATTTAGCCATGAGATGTGTTCATTTGGCAGGTTTTGTTTGAATTTGTTCAGTCCAAGATTAGCCTTTCCCCATCCATATGGATTGGTGTAGAACTGTTCAGGTTTTAGTTACTATAATAATTAGGTTATTTGAGGCTATTTTCCAGTTAATTTGTTGGACACATCTTTGGTTATCCATACTTCAAGAAGCATGAGAACACTTTCTTCTCTACCCTACCTTCTTCTTATCTGTTTCAATGATTGACAATGTTGTTCATCCAAATATATCCAAAAACACTTGGTTCTGCTACTATAATCCTCTGAAGCATTCAAATATATAATCACCCCATGCAGAGGCATATTAGGATTTTTTTTTTTTTTTTGATGATGTGGAACCCGATTCAACTTAGTCGGAATAGGGTAAACCACGGATACATGACCCCACCCACAAGGACCATATATCAAGTTAGCTCAGGGACTCAAACCTGGGATCTCCAATTCTTGAGTTGGAGAGCCTTTTGTCTATTTAGGATATTAAATTTAAGCTTCATGACCATCTTAACCCTTTTTGTATGTTTATGGTTTAATCTTTTATTTTGTTTTGGTGACGTGGAACCCCTGACCCCACTTACTGGGGACAGGATAAACCCCGGATATATGACCACAACCACAAGGACCATATTTCAAATAAGCCTGGGGACTCGAACGTAAGACCTCCAATTCCTGAGCTGGAGAGCCTTCCGATTGAGCTAATTAGTATGGGTTAATTTGCTTCTTTTACAAGAGTGAGAGCTAGTTTTCAAGGTTTGGAGTTTTTAAGTGCTTGATCACGAGGCCTGATATAAGATGTGATAGATATACAAGAGCTTGATCATAAGCATAGGTTCAATGGGCTTTTCTAAAGCCCATGATAGAATAAGCCCGTAATCCAAAGACCACGAGTCATCGATCAATTGATTCTTTCCATTTATGTGGACTGAACAAAAAGATGGGCCAATCATTTCTGGGTCAGCAGGACTTAATCCATATCTTTTCTCATCAGATTTTAATACGGATCCACATACTTGAGGACCCTGGCCCACACTGTAATATGGCAAATATTAATGGGTCAAAATGAACCCGGGCTGGACCCTGTCCAGCTTTCGGCCTGGCCAATTGGGTCCACATGTGGACCCTTGGCGGTGCACACATGATGTATGGCGATAACTTCCACCGTCAGCCTTTGACCCACCTTAGATACGACCCGGTCAGAGCCTAAACCGGTGACGTGATTTTTTTTTCTGAGGCTAGAGTTGTCTTCTGGACGGTCTTTCAAACTAGCCCAAAATTCACATCAACTATGTATTTGGATACGATGAACGGTTTTTATAATAATAATAATAATAATAATAATAATAATAAAGAATTTGTACGCATCAACAGAATTTATTGACTATGGCTAGTATAGGTATCCCAAAATAAAAAATAAAAAATAAAATTAGATTTTAAGTTCAAGGTTTCAAGGATCGGATTGATCCGGTCTGTACTGAGATTGTCTAGAACCGATCCAATTTTAAACCATGATATAACTGTTGTATTGTGAGGCTATAGATCTGACCGGTACAATCAATGCTTGCATGGACTGGATAGTATGGACCGGTCCGATGAATGGTATACCAATACAATCGGCCTGGTTTTTTTTTTTTTTTCATTTTTTTTACATTATAAATTAAATAGTCCAGATAGATACCGGTTTGGACTTGTCCTGTACCACTTGATCCCAATTGGTATCATCAGTGCGACAACTGGTCCAGCCGATCCAAAAAATATTAAATTTAAAAAAATATTGCAGTATAAATTTTGTACCAGATTCAGACCGGATGGTATCGCCCGTCTGATCCTTAATCCCCAAGACTTTAAACCTTGTTTAAGTTGGTATGCTGGGTTGCATTAGGTTTACAGGTCTATAACATAAACCCCAACCAGTTTTTGGTTGGTCCGCCCTATATAAGATTTTTTTTTTTTAAAAAAAATTATTTATATCCTCATTTTTTTTTTTTTTTTTCTAGTTTTACCTTTCAATATTTTAATATATATATACTAATGATATTACATGAATTACTCAAAAACTGGTTGAACCAAGCGAACAATAACCTTGACCCCTTTTCCGGTTTTATGACTGGTCCGGGTTATAGAAGAAACACTCTCACGGCCAAGTCACTCTCCAACGTCATGTTTGTGTACACGTGACGTTTATTAAGCAGGTCCCCACTATCTTCTTTGGGATAAGTAAGAATGAGCTGTAATCGGTCATGAATTAGACATGTGGTTCACGCGGCAAAACCACGGCTTTTGGTAGTTATTAACTGTCAACCGTGTTTAGGAAAGAAATAACTGGGACCTCCCAGAAACTTGAAAGAGTCTTTTCTATCCTTTTTTTTTTTCTTTTTTTAAATCACGTCATTACAGAAGGAAAGCTGTTCGTTGTCTCCATATGCTACGGCATCCTCAACTTCGCACGTGCTTCCTACTCTCGGAAGTGAAGTGGGAGAGGGGAGTGTATTCCTCGCCGATCCTTTTGTGTATGTTCCGTTTTCCTCGTAGCTCCTTATCTTCTTATAGGTTGTTTGTTAGCTGCTACAAGCTTAGCTTGATTGCATTTCATTTTAATTTGGAGAAACTTACTAGAAATGAGGGTGATTTGGTTTGATAAGGATTTATATGATTCACTTAAAAAAACAAAAGGGGTACATTCACACAAAAACATTCAAAAATTAGGAAAAAAAAAATCTCTATTGAAATCCTAACTCATATAATAAGATAGGAATATAATAATACTAATAATAATAATAATAATAAACACATTCAAGCGAATCCAAATCCTCTATTGCGCGACTCTATTGATAGTTTGCAAAATAGGAATACACGTTAAAGACAGAATAGAAATCGTCTGTTGTGCACAGGGTTTTAAGTCTCGGGATCTTGGATCGGATTGGTCCCAGCCGATCCAAATTCAATTCAAAAGTTGGTCATCTTTAAAAAAAAAAATATTGGAGCAACCGGACCGGTCATCGAACAAGTTGTACCGGTCGGTATTGAATCGGTCTAGGCCAATACTTATTGGATTGTTGGTTTTATAAATCAAAAAAAAAAACTTTGGATTGATCCAATCTAGTCACCGAATCGGTCAAGATCAGTATTGATTGGACTTGTCCGATCCAAAGCCACTTGATACAATAGTTGTATCATGGCTTGGGAACTGACCAATCTTGACTGATCCTAGTACGGATTGGTCCGATCCTTGAAACCATGGTTGTGCATCCCCTATTGCAAGATTTAAAGGCTCAAGATTGAGGACCGAATCGATCTTGGCTAGTCTTGGTCTGGACCGGCAGTACTATCTAGTTTGAATCCGGTGCAAAAAGGATGGACCGATTATTAAAATTTTAAATTAAAAAAAAAAAATTGAACTGATTGGCAGATCGATGAAATCGATTAGGACCGATCAATAACGAGCCAGTCTAGACCATCCGATTCACAAATTTGAAAAAACAAAAAAACACATCTGACCAATTGTACCGATTGTACTTATCATCAAATCGATTGTATTGATCGATCAAGATCGATATTGATTGTACCAGTGTAATATAGAGTCTCACAACACAATTGTTTATATCGTGAATTAAGATAGAACCTTGAGGTACGATCTCGATACAGAACTACCGACACTTGCGTAACAGTATTGCCTCCAACATTGTAGATTCAAAATCCCTGCAACCAACAAACCCAAAAAAAAAGGCCGGCCAACACCACCACATATATAAAATCGCCGAGGATATGGTCTCCTTTTCAAACTACAGTGAAAAACCAGTCAAAATCGGCATTAAGTTCATTTCCGTACTGTTATATAACTAAGAAGACCGGTTACAATGACGCAATCATAATACAAAGCACACGTGTTGAATGTGACATAGCCAATCCATTGATTCAGGTTAGGGAACAGCTGGTGCCAAGTCATCCCAAACTTTGATTCTTCGAGCGCCTCACTGGCATCTCATAAGATTCCGTGTGCGCGTCCCATTCGTAAACGCGCGTTTTATTTTATTTTTTGGTGAGAAAAACGCGCGTTTTTTTTCCCACCGCCTCATTCCTTACATAAAACTTCCCTCCCGCCCTTTCATTACCTTTAGAAGCAAAAAAGCAAAGCAGCAGCAACACTGAACGCAAAGCTTTCACTTCCTTTCTTCAATGGATACTACTACTACTATTACTACCATCAGTCAGTACTCTGACCCACTTCCATTTGGGTTAGGTTTCCAGTCATTTGATGTGCCGGAGACGTCTCCTATATCCGATTCGAATACTACTACTACTACTATTACTACCTTCAGTCAGTACTATGTGCCGGAGACGTCACCTATGTCCGATTCGAGCAATAACCATAGGGCGGTCTCCGACGAAGAGATTTTACTTGCATCCGATCGTCCGAAGAAGCGTGCTGGCCGAAAGAAGTTTAGGGAGACTCGGCACCCGATCTATAGGGGTGTGAGAAGAAGGAATTTGGATAGGTGGGTGTGCGAGGTGCGAGAGCCGAACAAGAAGTCGAGGATATGGCTCGGGACGTTCCCGACCGCGGAAATGGCCGCACGGGCACACGATGTGGCCGCGTTGGCGCTAAGAGGCAGGTCGGCGTGTCTCAATTTTGCTGACTCGGCGTGGCGTTTGCCGGTACCAGTCTCTGCTAATGCCAAGGATATTCAAAAAGCCGCTGCCGAGGCCGCAGAGGCGTTTCGGGCTTCGGAATCTGATCAAGGAGTGGTTTCTGCCCCCGAGAAACGGGCGGAAAACCTAATTTCTTCGTCGCCGGAGGACGTGTTTTACATGGATGAAGAAGCCGTTTTTGGCATGCCAGATTTGATTGCCAACATGGCAGAGGGGTTGCTACTGTCTCCACCTCCTTGTATAGTGGGTGGGTTCAATTCGGATGACGTGGAAAGAGGCGGTGACGTGTCCCTATGGAGTTACTAAATCTAATGGGACCCATCAACATTTGTAGTATAATAGATATGGATAGCTCTACTAACTACATGGTTCATACCAATTTTTTGACTGGTATGATTTTCCAAGTAGAAAAGATCAATAAACTTGTTTTCACAAACTACAGAAAGCAAATTTATTTAGATATTAATGTAAGATCCCCATTCGGGTTGAACCGGTCGAACGTAACCTTGACCCCCCTTTCCGGTTTTTATCAACTGTCAACCGTGTTTTTTTAGAAAGAATAGAAAACCAGGACCCCTTTCAAAGGGTCGGAATCTGACGTCATTTCAAAGGAAACTGTTTGTTGTCCCATATGCCACGTCATTCCCAATTTCACTTGTCCTTCCTACACGTAGCTCTCTATCTTCTAGTGTTTGGAAGCTGTTATTATCTCTATGGGACACGTGTAATAATTTTAACGAAAGATATGATTATATGAAATCACTTATAAAGAAATATCTTTGCTCACCATTTTTTAGAGTGTTGGTAGGTGTTATTATTTCTATCGGACGCGTCTCATAACTTTAACGATTGATAATCCGCTTATAAGATAGGATTGTATGAAATCATTTGTATAGAAATATCCTTCCTCTCCATTTATTTGTGTGTGTTAATCCCAAATAGCATCCATCATTTTATTTGGGCCATGTCGTCACTTTAATTGTCTTTAGGTCTGATCAAAGATATCAAACGTTCCTATTTTATTAGAATTAACTTCTTCAGTAAGCAAATTATTCGTATAATGGAATGGTTAGTGTTGATTTGATATGAGTCAATCATTTTGAAATGATCAATTTGTCAGGTTAATTATCACGAGATGGTCAATTCATCTAAGAGTTTGTCATCCTCAAAAGACTAAAAGTTTGACCCTTTCAAAGGATAAAATATGAGACTATCACCCTCAAAAGACTTGAATAAAATCTTACTGACTTTGAAAGAATCCTTATTGGAGGGACCTTCAAAGGCATGTTTATTTACGCACCCTTAAATATTAGCTTTAGATGAAATTTTCAAAAAACAATTACAGACTATGTAGGACTCAATATTACACTTTATTTAAAGGTATCTTGAAAGAAACATATATAGTTTAATTCAAAATCACTAAAATTGATTGCTTGACTTAAAACCTTGAAGTATATTATAATAATTTTGTCTTATAAGGACTATTAATCATAAAAATGAATTACCGCATAACGATTTTAAATCTAATATTTGTATTTAAATAATTTAATAATTTATTGATCATTTTATGATAATTTTATAATTATTCTGATTTCTTAATTAGGAATATAAAAAACGCCTCCCTTTTTGGTACAAGTGACGTATAGACGTGGGTCTCAGTATCATTTTTCGGATAAGAGTCATTAGAGCATCTGGCTCACGCGGTAAAACCACGGCTTTTGGTAGTTATCAACTGTCAACCGTGTTTTTGATAAAGAGTAGAAAACCAGGACCCCTTTCAAAGTATCTGAATCTGACGTCATTTTATAAGGAAACTGTTTGTTGTCTCCATATGCCACGTCATTTTCAACTTAACTCGTCCTTCCTATTCGTAACTCTCTCTCTCTATCTTTTAGAGTGTTTGATAGTTCTATCGGACGCGTGTCATAATTTTAAGGAGTCCGTTAATAAGAAATGATTGTAAGGAATCATTTTAAAAGAAATATCCTTGCTCTCCATTTTCTAGAGCGTTTGGCAGCTGTAATTATGTTTATCGGACGTGTGTCATCATTTTAACGAGTGATAGTCCGTTTATAAGATATTTAGTTGCTCTTATCTCTATCGGACGTGTCATAATTTTAACTTTACCGAGTGATGGTCCGTTTATAAGATACGATTGTACGAAATTATTTATAAAGAAATATCTTTTATCTCCACTAATTTATGTGTGTGAACTCCAAATAGCATCCATCATCTTATTTGGGCCATGTCATCACTCTAATGATCTTTAGGCCTGTTCAAAGATATCCAACATTCTTATTCTTAGTAGAATTAACTTTTTCAGTAGGTAAATCCTTCGTATGATGGAATGGTTAGTGTCGATCTAATATGGACTAATCACCTTGAAATGATCAATTCTTCAGACTAACCATCACGAGATTGTCAATTCATCTAAGGGTTTGTCACCCTCAAAGGACTAAGAGTTTGACCCATTCGAAAGACAAAATATGAGACTATCATTCTCAAAACACTTGAAATTAAAACCTCACTGATTTCGAAAGAATCCTTATTTGAGAGGCCTTCTAAGGCATGTTTATTTACTCATCCCCAGATATCGCCTTCAGATGACATCTTCAAAAAACAACTGCAGACTATGTGGGACTCAATACTCCACTTTATTTAAATGTATTTTGAAGGAAACATATTTATATCTGATTTCACTAAGTTCAATTCAAGATCACTCAAATTGGGTACTTCACCTAGAACCTTGTTTCATATTATGACAACTCAGTCTTATAAGGACTATTGATCAGGACAACGAGTTGCCTCGTGAAGATCTTAAATCTAAGATCACTATACAGGTAATTCGATAATTTATTGATCATCTTATGAGATGTCTGTAGTTATTCTGGTTTCCATCGAAAGAATATAGAGTGACATACCAAAAGGGATTTGTCGGGCCCCAAATCCGAGATATGGGATCTCAAGGATTCCAAGGAACCGACCTTCGAACCCACCACGTGGATACGGATAAACAACCACAACATTTAACCCTTACCTGGGTGAATCAGGGTCTCAACAGAACAAATACTAGCAGAAGTCTCTCAAAATTAAAAACCATTGCTCAACCACAACTAAGTTGAGCATCAACCCACAATATAAATTAATCAAATATAGTATAGCCCAACTAAAAACATGTTGAGCTAACAATCCATAATCCAAATAAGATAAACTGAAAAATCCCTAGTACAATTCACTGCCCAAACAGGGTCAAACTAATGTAATAAAAAACCATGAATACACCACCATGAAAATCAAGTACTAAAAACCGAAAGGAACTCTTCTCCAAACATGCACGTCAAACGAGCAGATGACCTGTAGAGATAAGGATCAGCCAAAGCCTAGTAGAGAAATCCTACGAGACGACAATAACTACTTTTAGGCATGTAAATCAATACAGTTCATTTTATGCATTCACCCAACATATACTATCACAGTCATATTTATATTAATCATGTCATCATACTATGTTTCACATACTAGTATGAATATTATGTTCATCATGTAAAATCACAGTTCACATGAAAACCATACCACATCAAATTATAGTCATCAATAGCTCATAATCCCCGTAGTCCTACTATGTTAAGATTACCCATATGATCCCATCATGTTCAAACAGATTCCACATGGTTCCACCATGTTCCAAACAAGCAATCAAACAAGTGTACACATGGTCCCACCATGTTACACAACAACAAAGTCACAATAGCCACATAGCCTCACTATGTTTCTCAATAAGCACCACATGGTCCCACCATGCTACATCCAATCAACATACACACAAATACCACATGGTCCCACCATGCTACGGCCAATTAACCATATAAACAAATATCGCATATCTACCACATAACTATCATTTTATGGACTAGCACCTACAGAGGAAGCCACCTGTACCATTGCTTTAGGGACTTACTCCCATGGTGGAAACACACCCTTATGCACATAAACAAACACTTACAAACAAATAGTATCACTATGATCACAAGCAACAACCTATCGCCATTCTTTTAAGGACTTTCACCCACGGAGGAAACCACCTGTATCATTCCTTTAGGGACTTGCACTCACGGTGAAAACAAACCCTTATGCACATAAGCAAATACATACAAACACATAGTATCACTATGATCACAAGCAACAACATATCACTATTCTTTTAGGAACTTTCACCCACGGAGGAAGCCACCTGTACCATTTCTTTAGGGACTTGCACCCACGGTGAAAACACACCTGCAACCACAAGGTCACACCTTGCTACGACCATTGCCACCCAATCACAATCATATTCACAATCAAGAGTCATAATGTATATGCAACACAGTCAAGTCAAACACAATGCAATGCAATGCAAGGCATGATGCAAGCATGGAGTGAAATGAGATGCAATGCAATGCAGGGTGTCACCAGGCCTCGCCCAGTCATATGCTCATTCCAACTCACGACCATAAGACTTATCCTTTTTGGGACTTGCACCCACGGTAGCAGCATCATTCTTATTCCTTAAGAGACTTTCACTCACGATGTAATACACCAATAACACGCCATACTTCTAAGGACTTGCACCGACGGAGGAAGCCACATGTACATTCCTTTAGGGACTTTCACCCACAGTCCACCTGTCTCAGTAATCCTTTCTTTTGGGACTTGCACCCACGGAGAAAAGCCATCATTCTTATTCCTTAAGAGACTTGCACTCACGGTGGAATACACCAGTATACTTGCATTCCGTTTTGGGACTTGCACCCACGGTGGAAGCTCACCTGTAACCAGACCTTCCTTTAGGGACTTTAACCCACTGTGGAATATAGCAATACCAAACCTTCCTTTAGGAACTTTCAACCACGGTGGAATACACTTGTACCATGCATTGCCTTTAGGGACTTTCACCCACGGTGGAAGCTCACCTATCCATGTTCTTACCTTTAGGGAATTTTACCCATGGTGGAAGCTCACCTATCCACAACATAATTTAGTCATTCAAAATACAAACACAATCACAGTATTGGAAACTCACAGTACTCTCAATCAGTCATTCACATTCAATTCAACATCATCAAATTCACATCTATATTACACTAAAGTCAACCCAAGTCATCCTAGGTCAACATTGGATGCTAGAAACACTAATCACCCAATCGAGTCCTACATGACTAACTCTAACCATGCTAACCTTATATTGAGGTCCTAAGACCGCATCCAAAGCCTTTGAGTCGATAACACGTCAAATACCAATCAATCAGTTTGATAATCTTAAGTTTTGGACCTTTACCTACACTTTCTATGATTCGTATAAATCTAGACCTTTTGCACACAAACCATCCATACAGACATGTGCACAACTCAATAGGGGATCCTCCCCATAAAATTTGAAGTCATTTGGACTTTGTTAGCTGCCGAGTCTCCAACCGAAGCTTAGTAGCATGTCCCGAGAGCACATCATTTTTATCAATTTTGGTAGTTACTCGGTAGCTGTCGAATGTCCTACCAAGAGTCTCGGTAGCACTGCTACCGAAGCTCGGTAGCATGTCCCGAGAGCAATCACTTTTGGCTGATTTCGGTAGCAATCGAGGCTGCTGCCGAACGTGTAATTTTAGCCAATTTCTGGGTTTTTGACTAGGGTTTTGTACCATTAATCAAACCTATCGATTTCTAAGGTTTTAATCATCCAAAAACAATCTCTAATAGCTATACATAAATCCCAAACGACATATGCACAAAACTTGTTCATTCTCATGGATCTAACAAGTAATCATCCAATAATAAATCATGGATTCCAAACATAAATAATATTCATAAGAACTCATAGCACACATGGAACACAGCATCATAAGTGAACATAGAGATCAACAATATAGCATTATTCCTTTCTTTATTTCTAAAGATCCTTGGTCTAATCATGCTCACATACCAGAATACAGAATCGACAATATCTATAGCATCGAGATAATACATAAAATCAAATACCGTAAAAACACAGTAATCCCTACCTCGTTTACGTGTTCTAGTATCAACCTTCGTCGATTTGCTCTTGCCTTTTCAGATGTTGTCTGATCAGGGTCCTTTTCCCTTTATTCCCATCTTCCAGCCAATCGTCGTCGTCCTCACTCTCCTCGTGACCATCATATCCAACTCCTTCTTCTTCCTCTCTTTCTTCCTTCCTCTTCTTTTGTTTCCTCTTAGGCTACTTCCTTTCACCTATGACCCTTTTTCTATCTTCTTCTTCCTCTCTTTCTTCCTCTCTCTTCCTTTTTACCTCCCTAGCATTATTTCTTTTCCGGTATTGCACTTTCTTCTTTTTCCTTCTTTCCTCTTGGTCTCCTCATTCTAGATTTTCTGCAACCTCTAAACCAGAACCCTTCTTCCTCCTTGGATTGTTTGGACGTCCAAGCCTAGAGAGACTATTCTCTCTCCTCCTCCTAGCTTTTAGGTTTCCCTACTCATCTAGAACTCTTATCACTTAATTATTTGAATTCAACTTAATTTGGTTTAGTTTGAATTTTCGATAATAGTGAATCATCTGTAGGATAGTTTAAATTATTTATTTCCTTTATTAATCTTATTAATAAACTTAATTACCTGCTTAAGTCTTATTGAACTTTTAATTGGGTTTTGGGCCCAATTCGATTTCCATAAGGGTTTAGTCCATATTGGTTAGTAGTCCAGCCCATTTAATTAATCTTTAATTAATTAAGCACTAGTCCCATAGTTGTACATAATTATCAATTAGTCTAATCCTACTAAATCGCTTTCATAAAATTTTGATGTATAATTAATAGATTAATTTAAGTTTTAATCTTTAATTATCCCAGTTGGGTCTGAGTCACTATACCGATCCCATGGTTCCACAGAGCATAACTAAACAAACTAGCGGAAGTCTGATAAAATTAAAGCGGGTCTCTTGCACAAAAAGGCATCCGCATCCACTGGTCGATCGGTTAGTTATTCGGTCGATCGTTGGCTAAACTGACTTAATTTGAATTTGAATTTCAAATTCACAAGTTGGATGGAAAGACCAACTGATCGACCCTTTGAGCCGCTTGTTGACCAAACCTTTTAGGCGGTCGATTGAATGCGCTCAGCGCTTCAAAACCGACTTAGGGTTTTGAGCGATCGGTGAGAATCCGGTCGATTGGGATTCGACTGGTTGCTCCTCTACCGGTTGACCAGACCATTTGGTCGATCGACTAGTCACATGCAGATCGCACAGACCAATAGTGGTATGCTATCCGACTGGCACTAGGGACCAATCAATTGGAGACTGAACGATGGCCCTGTTCAGTTTACCAGACACTTTGGTCGATCAACCGGTGCCCATGGGAAAGCCTAATTTAATCCTTTATATGGCCAATTTTCCCAAGGTCCATCCAGGAATGGTATCAACCATGCGTGGGCAATCTTTGGATGTCCCGACTCGCATCCAGATGGCCAAAGACCTCGGAGTGCCCCTTAGCTGGTAAGGGTACCCCAAGCTCCTTTGAAACAAGTCAAATACACAATAAATAATGTGTTTCTATGGGCTGTATAATGCATGTGTGATTTATACCTTTAGATAGGGGACCAATTTTGATAGATGCTTTGTTGTATCTTGTTCTTCTTGAACCTTTGAACGCTTGATCTTCAATGAACTCAGCTACAGACACTCAAGGACTTATGTCACAACATTGACAAACCCGGAGTATGTCTAGCAAAAAGCCTGTGACATTTACAGAATGTAATGTGATTGGTTTTAATTTATCGAGACTTTCGTTGCTATTAGTTATCTTTGATAGACCATATGGAATAGTTTTTTCTTATGTTTTGGTCACATCCATTGGTTGAATCCAAAGGCCATTCCCTATATATCCTTGAGATTACATATCTCGAATTCGGGGCGTGACAGTTTTTGAATATTTTTTTATTTAATTTTTATTATAGTTATATTTATATTTATTATTTATATATGTTTTTAGTAATTTTTCAGATTTATTTTTCTAAATTGGCCAAATATTTATGAACCTGGTAACCGATTGAACTAGGGGAGAGTGGGTTCCTAACACCTTCCCACTCTCTTAACTAAACCACTTGTCCCAACTCTAGTTAGACCATTGTTCAATTTAATTGTCATACCTTTTTTAATATTTATTGATAAATCATAGGTGACAATTCACACCTTTAATCCACTGTATGAAGTCAACTCCATATTTAACCAATCGACTTAGGGCCAACCTGACCCGGGGGTGATCACAGGAGTTACGTAACATCCTGAAATTTTAAAATTCTAATTTTCTTTTAAAATAAATTTGATTTAATTTAATTTAGGATTGAGTAAAATCAGTTTGGTGAATTTGTATGGAAATCCCATATACGCAACATATAGGATCATAATTAAAAACTCTGGGTTGGGTTTAAGTTAAAACAAAGGTTTAAGTAAATTACTAGGACTCAAATTAAAATAATTGGAGTTTGACTTAAAAGATGGGTTTAAGTGAACTGAATTTGAACTTTATTAAAAATGTTGCTTTAGTTAAGAATGTTGGGCTTTGGTCTTGGGCCCAAGGTGCTTTGGAGCCCAATTCTCTAAAAAAATTGATTTGGATCTAATAAGATCAATGGCTAGGATTAAATCCTTATCCAAACAAAATTATAATATAATATAAATAGAATATTATTTTGAAAATTCAAAACACAAAATTCTTCAAAAAGAGAAATCGTGGGAGAGAGGAAGGGTAAGAGAAATGCTATCTTCCAACATTATAATGAAGAAAAAAGAAAGGATGTAGAAAAGAGAAGATGCAAATCAAATGAAAAATAACAAAATTGAAAGTGGAAATTCATCTATGTACTGTTTTAATGTAGTTTTATTGTGTTTATGAGTGTTGGCTGATTTGATGTAGTATAGATAATAAAAATATATGCATGCTGTTGTAGATAGATATATGAATATCATGTGTGATAATTTTTATTTTTGAGATTTGTGCTTAATCTATGATTTTGGGTTTGTTTTAATCTTGAGATTCATGTTTAATCTAAGATCTAGAATATAGGATGTGTTTTGAAAGTTGTTTTTGTGGTTTTCCAATGAGAAATAAGTGGGAAGTGGAGGATATACCATAGAAGATGATTTGTATTTGTTTGGTGATTGAAGAGAGGGGAAATCCCCAAATATTCTAGAAAATCGAGTCTTGTCGGCAGATCTATCGGTCGGCAATCAATGCCAACCAGGTTGAACCATCACTAATATCCAACATCTCCCACTCGTCCATAGTGGGTACGAAGTATTCATCTCACATGCACATCTTATCTTCTTATAATGGATCTAATCATAAAGGTCATTGAGCGTGCGATCGACAAAACACAAAGGTAACAGGCGAACGACTCCAAATCAAGTTCCATAAAAATGACATGGAGATACACTCTCAAAAATCTCTCCTATGCCTTAGACTCATTTGGCCACATCGGATTGATTATTTCTAATCCTTTATGAGCACAAACTCAAATCTCTATACTCAAACACTAGATTCAAGTTAATGTGCTCATTTAAAATAATTCATATAGTCTACATATATATTGGATACATATAAGCAAAAGATGTGAAATATCAAATGATAATTTTAAAACATGAGCACATACCTATGTGAATCGTATCTCTCTAAATGTGATGCCAAATAGTCTTCCTTAAGCTTCATACCATCTATCTTAAACCTAACTGCTTTCCCAGAAAAACCCTGTTAAACCATATGATGCATGGCCATAGGAAAGTAAGCTAGTGTAGCGATCATCAAATCTAACTTCATAACATGATCAAAGTTAATAAGGGTATAAGTTGATCATAATCTAAGATCATCCTAATCTAACACAGCAAGGAAATAGGGATCCATTCACTTGCCCTCAAAAGGAAACGTCCCTAATAACACATGTGGTATACAACAAATGCTACGGTGGAGCCCTGGACCTAGCCAAGAGTATCTCAACCTCCAACACCGTACGGATCTTACTATAGTCACAATCTATGTGACAAACCTTAGAACCTTAATCTAAGTCACAACTCTCAAGCGCCTTGATTAAAGTCTTGCATTCGGCTCTATCAGGTAATATACGATTCCCTAAAGAATCTCATTCTGGATCTACCACGCCCCAAATCCGAGATATAGAATCTCGAGGATTCCAAGGAAATGACCTTCGGATCCACCACGTGGAAATGGATAACCAGCCACATATTCAACCAAATCATGGTTAAATCAGAGTCTCAACAATAATAAATATCAACAGCAGAAGTCTCACGTATAAAAATCCAAACCACAACTCAACTAAGATACGTCAAGCTATAACCCACAAAACAAAATAATCTCTGTTACATGTCCTGCCGACTCGGGGACAAACCAATGTAATAAAAACTGAAATAAGTAAAGCATCACAATCTCTAAAATAAAGCATCTCAAACACAAGTCTCATCTCCAGCCAGCCAGGGTCAGACGAACTTATTACCTGTAGAGTTAAGAGTTAGCAGAAGCCTAGTAGAGAAAGCCTACGAAACTACAGCAACTATCATTATGCATGCATAACAATACAATTTATTCATGCATTTCAGTCACCACGTAATATCACAGTCATATGTATATCATACTTATCATCATATTAAAATTCACACAATAAATATGTATATCACAGTCATCATATGCAATCTCCTTTCACATGGAAAACCATACAACAATCATATCATATAAAATCACAGTTCACGAAACCTCATAGTCCCACTATGTCAATACTACCCACATGATTCCATCATGTCTACACAGAATCTATATAGTCTCACTATGTTCAACAACAAAAACATACATACACATGGTCCCACCATGCAACACAAGCACTCAAGTATCATATCAATCACATAGTCTCATTATGTTCATAAACAATTTCCACATGGTCCCACCATGCTACGGCCAATCATCCATAAGGTCCCACCTTGCTATGGCCAATAATCTACAAGGTCCCACCTTGCTACGACCAATGCAACCCAATCACAAACACATGCAAGTCAAACAAGTCACAAATGATAATGCACCACAATCAATTCAATCACATGTGCAATGCAATGCAAGTGTATGATGCAATTATGAAAAGAGATGAAGTGAAGTGCAATGCAATGCGGGGGTAATCAGGCATAGCCCAATCACATGCTCAATCCAACTCATGACCATACGACCCATCCTTTTAAGGGCTTGCACCCATGGTAGAAGCCACTATTCGTATTCTTTAAGAGACTTGCACTCACAGTAGAATACACTAGTAACACCATTCTTTTAGGGACTTTCACCCACGAAGGAAGCCGTCTATACCATTCCTTTAGGGACTTGCACCCACGGTGGAAACACACCTGTATCAGTAACCCCATTCTTTTAGGGGCTTACACCCATGAAGGAATGCCACCATTCTTATTCCTTAAGAGACTTGCACTCACGGTGGAATACACCAATATACTCACGTTCCTTTATGGGCTTTCGGCCATAGTGGAAGCTCACTTGTAACCAGACCTTTCCTTTGGGGACTTTCACCCACAGTGGAAACACACCTATACCATGCCTTTCCTTTAGGGACTTTCACCCTCGGTAGAATACCACATATCCAAGATCATAACAAAATTCATACAAGCCATTCAATCACAAACAACATTCATAAATGTAGATACTCACAGTACACTCATACAACATACAAGACATTATCATCACAGTCAAACACAAGTCAAACAGTAGATGCCATAAGCTCTACTCAAACCAAGCAAATTCCTATACAAGCATCTCTATTCATTCTAATCATACCTGGTAGTCCTATAATCATAGTCAATGTCTGTAACGTCCCGAATCCGATAGACCCGATATGGTCCATCAAGGACTAGAGACATCACCTTCACTTCCTCAAAGGAGA
>JAUPMG010263912.1:0-19478 GCA_031762675.1 Pachysandra terminalis
TGTTATCGTATCGACCTGGTCGATACGCGATACGTATCGCCCGATACGGGCGATACGATACGATATTTAGAACCATGCCACAAACCCTTCAAACAACCTGTTAACATTGGTAAAATCTACTACCACACAATCTGTTGTGCTCCAGAATGCTACAATGGCTTTTACGGGCTGCGTTTTCACGGCAATTTTTTATGTTACGATGTTATTTCACCGGAGCATTAAATTCCAGTAGGGATGTGATAGGATGAGGAGATTCTACCTTATATGTAGCAAGTTTCAAGATTTATGGGTGGTCTCTTTGATGCAAGTAGTAGCAAGGAGTAGTGATCTGTTAACGAGAAATCAAGGTGATGTTGAATGGTATTTTAGCTTCAAAAGACCTCTGCGATAAAGAGTATGAGTGCATGTGGCAGTTCTATCCTAGCTCCAATTCATTAAGGTTAGTTTTGGCCTTGATACAAAGAGATGGACTTGGAGCAGCAAAGGATTTTGTACTGTTAGATCTTTCTTCCAATCCCTTGTCCAGATCAATGGATGGAATGGTCCGGTGGAGCTACTTTGGAAAGTTCCTAACCCATGTAAGGTAGCTTTCATTTATGTACAGCAGCTTTGGACAAAATCCTCATTATCTATCACCTTTAGAGTAAAAATTATATGAAACCTAATAGGTGTGTGATGTGCAAATTGGATGTAGAATCGATGCCTCACCTCCTGGCCCAAAGTGAAGTGCCAAACAGGTGTGGGATTTCTTTTTGAGAAAGTTTAACTTCAGTTGGATAATTCCAGAATATTTGAAAAAAGTGTTAATTAGATGGAGATGGCATAGAGACAGTGGGAGGAGAGCCCTATCTAACTTATGCCCAGTGGGAATTTGTTGGACACTTTGGAAGGAAAGGAATGGTTGTATTTTTTAAGGAAAGAGCATATCATAGGGTCAATCATTTGAAAAGGAAAGGTACCCTTTCTCATTGAACATCTTCGCTAACCGACTTTAGAGATATCTCATTTTCAGCATTTATACAGGATTGGGATCAAATGTTAGAGATGCAGGGGGTTTCAGTAGTGATAGGATTACATGAATACCATATCCATTTGTAAACTGTTGGTGTACACAGATTATGGCAGCCTTTTACTTTGTTTATAATACAGTTGTAACTTTTCACAATTCCCATGCATTAATATAAACTCACTGTTTACTGATTAAAAAAAAAAAGATAATCACAATGGTTACTTTTGGGAGGTTGGTTCTCAATTATTTAAAATGCTTAGCAATGAGACAAATGCTAACAATTATGCCACATCTCATTCTTAGAGTGGATACTTTTAATAAATTAGAAAGAGCATTAACTTTTGCTATATATATATTTATGTGTCTGTACGTATGTGTGTGTGTAGATTATATAGTAGATATATATCTCACCATACAGAGAAAACTCCTTTTCCAAAACAAAGTCTTCTTTACCAGTATGGGTTTCATTCTTTAATGGGGAGAACCACAAAAACACCAACATATATTCTGGGCAAAGCTTCCACTATTTGCAACTTGTAACAAAACCCATCTCAACAAGCATGAACTCCAATTGTTTCAAGTTAACATGATTTGATGCCTTCTTGAAAAGAACTTTAGCATGCAGCAGCAATGAGATCCCAGTCCAGTATTTATCTTTAATTGAAGCCCCTCGATGTGCTCGTTTGACACTGTTCATGCCATCACTCCAGAAGTACCTTAGCAAAAATCTCATAGATACTGACCACTAGACAGTGAAGTAAATATTACTACATATTTTACAAATTTCCCATTTCTCCCCAAAGCAACAGCAAATTAAGCCAAACTTAACTAGAATTTTCACATTCCAAGGGGGTGATCCATTAAACCAAAATTTATAAACATAGTCGTGTATGATCTTTTTCACCTCCTATGATTGAAAAAGGCCATAATATAGGAATCCTTTAACACCTCCCCCACCCCAAAAATAAATAAATAACAATAATAAAAAATAATTCTGGAATAATATTTAAATGAAGGAACTCAAACATCTGATAATCAATTACAGATCAAGGTAGAAGGGCATATGCAAACCTAAATATCACAGAGAAATTATATCCTTCTCCAGGGAAAGGAACATTGGTTAAGGTCTCTGCTGGAGCATCAACTGAAACCAGATCCACACTTGGCATCATAATTGATCTTGGCAATCCGAGACCTGGGCATTGAAAGTTCACTGTTGGCAAATAATATTTATTAACAATAAACATGACAGCAATGCATCCAGATCAATACACAAAATAATAGAAACCACAGATATTTAAAAGAAAAAAAAGAACTCAATATCTATACTCTATGAAACTACAAATACTGTATCTAGGGGAAGAGAATTTAAAAAAAAAAAAAAAATTCTACTGATAGAATGAATTAGTACTTATCTGTATGTGAAACAGGATGATATAACACTATATAATGCATCTCAGAAACACATTACCTTAGAATCCATCTGAACCACCAGACCCACCTATTTCATTGCATGAATTGACAGATGCAGTACACAAATGAATATAGAAGTGATGCACTCTACTGATGACAGCAGAAAGAATGTAACACGCATACAACAATATTAACAAAATAAACCAACGATCCAAAACATGAGTTGGGAGAGGGGTTATATATGAATCATTGCATGTTGATATAAACTGGTTTTTATTATTCTATCACTTGGAAAATAACTTATGTTTCGATTCCCTTACTTAATTGAAGAGGTTCTGGAAATGAAGAACCAAAGAAGAAAGATACTAAAAACAGGATCCTCAAATAAGCAACTATTTGGGTACCATTTTTAAGATTGATGATCACTTAACTTATACACTACATTTTCTATACCTAAAATTGTTAAAGAAGTTGGCCATACACGTGCATTCATAAAAGACTACTATTCTGTTATCACCGCCTCAAGGAGTAAAGGATAAAAGGACTAAAACCATAGTTTATGCTTTCAATTGGACTAACCACAAACTCAAAATGTTATGACTAAGAAGGAAGTAATGTGCAGACTCTTAAACGTTTCCAGCATCTTTCCCTTCTCATACTTCCAGGCCCCATGGCATAGAAAGAAATAGACTACTTAGACTCCATCTCGAATAGAAAGGGGCAAGGAAAAATGACAATATGAAATATGGAACAGTGGTAACACTACCTCTCAAAATAAGGCTGCCTATATCTATTAGAGTGCTTTAAGAAGCCAACTACTATCAATGCTACTTTATCTTGTTTGTTATGCCTTTAAGAAACTGAGTGTATTTGCGGATACAACCCCTCCTGGTAGGACACGCTTTACCTTGACACATTCTAACTTTTGGATTACAAGTTCTATTATTTTTTCCTTCTTAATATTACATCCAAAAACAGGCTTGGAAGGTAATCCATCTTATTGATGCAGTTATCTTCTTAGATGCATAACTTAGGGCTTAAAATCGGATTTTAGTCATTATCCGCTCACTCGAGAGAACTTTTCAAGATCTCAAAAATTCCCTTAATGACTTATCAAGATACCAATATTTTGGGCCAAGATACAGGGTTCTAATATGATTGTACAGTTAATTATTCTGTTTTAAATGCATTTTAGTCTTATTTGAATTATGCTAAACTTTATTTAATCTGGAGCACACATTAGTTAGAAATCTTGGTGAAGATGGTGGCAGAGGTGTTATTTGCAGTCATCTTGGAGAATTTATGGCTGCATTTTGAAACTATTATGGGGTTTGTACTAATAATTCAGCGGAAGTGCAATCCCTCATGATGGTCGTAATCTTTGTATGGATCTTAGTTTTAGTTGAATAGAGATTGAATCGCATTCTCATATTATGGTTGTTGGCTTCACAAAGATTCACTTCCTCCTTGGCTCTTATCCTATGGTGGTCAGAAATCAATTCATCACTGGTTTCTTTCTAATTTCTACTAAGCATGTTTCTTCGGAAGTAAACTCTTTGGCAGATTAGTTGGCACGAAATGGTATTATAGTAGGTCATTACGTGAGGATGAATGCAAAATGTGAGTGAATGAGCGAGTGAGAGAGAGAGAGAGAGAGAGAGAGAGAGAGAGTGATATCTAAAAAAGTTGTACATTACCCTAGTCTCACTTGGTGAAGGACCAACCACTAATTCAACTAACTCACATACCTGGATATGCTACAAAATAGAAGAGGCAATTTGATCATGTCTCCACATATTTTTTTTATGTGCAGGAACCCAGGGAGTCAGTGGATCATCTTTTTCTTCATTCATCTGTTGTTCGGGGGATTTGGATGCATTTTTTGAGGCTCAAGGGGTGTGGATTGGGTGCTTCCGGTGAGTATTGTAGCGTGGTTGAATTAGTGGAGATTTCATGGCTTGGGGTAAAGAGGAAAGATTCTTGCTGAGTTTCTTTTCTTTTTGCTATTATGGGTTATATGGCGTGAACACAACAGGCTTATTTTTAAGGATGTACAGAGACCTATTCTTTGGCTGATTGATTCCATTTTGAGGATGGTGGTGGGATGGGTGGCAGTTAGGAAAGAATTACGGGGTATCACTATGGACTCGATCGCCAGATATTGGTGTGATTTACTCTTTACTTCGCCTGATTGACCTAGTCAGAAGATGGTTTGGGGGTGCCAGATAGGGATTTCATCAAGCTTAATTATAACGGTTCCTCCTTGGGCAATCTAGGATGTTTTGGGATTGGTGGGGTTTTCAAAAATTCTGATGGAGTAATTATCCACGTTTTTTCGGGTCCAATTGGTGTAGCAGATTCAACCACAGCAAAGATTTGGGCCTTGATTGCAAGTTTTGAAGAAGCAAGGAAGTCGAAGATGGAGCATCTATAGGTAAAAGGAGATTCTTTCTCAGTTATCTCAATGAAGTCAGTTAACAATAGGTACCCTTGGAGATATGCTCATTTGATATGGCTAGCCAGGCATCTCACCTAGGGTATTCAGATATCTTTTTCCCATGTTCAGAGGTCAGCAAATCAGGAGGCCGACCGCTGGGTTAGATGAGGGGTGGAGAGAAAGTGTTTTGGTGTGGGCATACCTAAGGAGGATGATATAGAGACTCTAGATGGTTAGCAATTTTGTTCTGTCCTAACTTGATGGATGAAATTTGTGTATCTTTCTTTAATGATTCTTTTTGGATCACATTTCGCGATCCCTTTTTATCCTTGTAACCTATTTTGATGATTAACTGTCAATTATAAAAAAAAAAAAAAAAAAAAAAAAAAAAAGAGAGAGAATGAACTCACATACAATAACAAGAAGAATTTAAAGAAAACGAGAAACAACATTGGCAATTATACTTACTGTGATGATTCTTAGGGACATTAGGTAAAACTCGTGGTAGGTCATACACATCATCAAATTTATCTTCCTGGTAATTTTTTTCCACCTGAAATGCATTGTCCATATTCTCAGTGAAATTCTTAGGTAAAAAAAAAATCCAAACTATTGGCATGCATTTCCAAAAAAAAAAATCACGGAAACTCAGAACACAAAACATGAAATATGCAATTAATATATGTTCCCTTTCAAAAATCAATCATGAAATATCCCTAGATACTATCATCCCAAAAGCCGTAGTCACCCAATAGCAACCTGCCCTCAAAGATGAACTTCTTATACATTTAATACTCAAAATACATTTCAAGGTAACATGGCCTGGTATTCTCATTGTCTAAACCAACTATTAAATAGTTTCTATACTTGTCATCAGGTAACAATAAGAAGTCGTTTCTCATTCATATACAAATTTGGAATGCATACATTACTAGACAACATAGCAGAAACATACCAAAACAGAGAACGTCAGAGAAAGAAAAGTAAAGCATACATCTGTGAGCATGGTGAAGAAGTAGCACAATTATATCACATTCACGCAAAGGAACAAGATATATAGTAATCCTACCCAACAATAATGAACTATCAGAGTATTATAACAAATCGAGATCTCCCCAAGCAGGAAAGATGCTTCCAAAGAGACTTGTCTGCACAAAAGGCCATGCTTTGATTCCATAAAGGTTCTAAACTGAAGAAATGGATCTTTGAATGTTTCTATTGGATGGAGTATCCGAAGGATCTATGAAGACATGTAGTTTGTTTGGTACTTTGGTTTTTACATAGAGATGCAATTTTGTGTACTGTTTCATTTTTGTGTGAATCTTCTTCCCTGATTAAGTAGGCCTCATGATTATTAATGAATTTAAGTTACTGAACGAAAAGTTCAAAACTGCTCTAGCATCTATAGACATGATATTAAGGTCACTGATATAAATATATATACATCACTTAGTAATCAAATGCCAAGGAACAGGCATAGTGATAAAATGGTGATGCACCTACGATACGTGGATGACACCATTTTTTCCCTTGATGGCTCTTTGGAGGAAGTTTTCAATCTCAGGTCTATTCTTGTGTTTTCTGGCGGTTCAGGTCTAAGGGTAAATGAAGTATTCTCATTGATGTGGATGGGTGTTTGGGTTGTCAGCTTTGATTCTTTCCAATTTTCTACCTGTGTTTCTCAAAAAAAGGGCACTCTGTTTCAATGAAGATTTGGCAACCCATTATTGAAAGAATTGAAACTAGCGGGTGGCACGTGCAGTACTGCACATTGATAAATATATAGAATGTGTTAACTGCTTCTTTTTTTTTTGCCATGTCATTTTTTTATAACTGAAATGAGGTGGGAACGGTTATTTTGAAAACTTAACTATTGCCTCCTAGAATAAACCAAAAGACTTTTTTTTTTATCAGTAAAAGTAGCTATTCATTTAATATGCCGAAAGGCCAAAAATGTACAAGTAAAGAGATTCAACCCAAAAACCAAAAAAAATGTTAAATGTCAAGGTCTACATATCCCAGTTCATTCCCCATTTACAAACAAATTCAGAGTATTTGACACCCCCCCGAATTCAGTATAGTTAGAAGACCAAAAAAACAGTAATGCTAAAGTATTATCAATAATCTTGTGTCATATTCCAATTCCTTGAAAATCCTACAATTTCTTTCGCCCCAAACAGTCCAAGCGATAGCTGCCGGGCATAAATTCCACAAAATACAACTTCTTCTACTAGCTTTCTTTATCTTTCTCCAGCCCCAACTAGTCGACTCAGACTTAAAGTGATCTTGAATTACCCAGTCAAGACCAAACCTTGAAATGAAGGAAATCCAGATCATCCTAGTCACTTCACAGTGAAGAAGTAAATGTGAGACAGTCGCTTCCTCCTTCTTACACAAGCAGCACCTCGAAGTCAAAAACCAACCCCTCCTTTTAAGGTTATCACATGTAAGAATTCTGTTCATTGACGTAGTCCATAAGAAGAAGAAAACCTTAGAAGGAATCCCCACATACCAAACCAACTTCCAGGGCCCCTCCTCATGCCCTTCCCCAGAGATGGAACCAAACAAAGATCTCAACGAGAATGCACCTCCCTCTCACCCCTCCCAAACCCTTACGTCCCCTCTTCTATGATCTCTGTCTTGTAGATTTCCTCCAACAGCTGAGCAATCTCATTTACTTCCCAGTCAAGGGCATTCCTTCTTAATTTCAGATCCCAAGTCCACCACCCAACTCCCCTTACAAGATAATCTTTAGCCCAAGCATTCAGATTTGTCGCCGTAGCTGCCACCCCAGGGAAAGCCTCCACCAAAGTCTTATCTCCACACCAAACTTCCTTCCAAAACTTGATTCTACCCCCCTCCCCCACTCTAAACCTCACTCCAAAGGAAAAGACCTCTAAAGCTGAACATATAGCCTTCCCCACCCCCACCCCATAAGCTTCCCTGCTCTTCTTTGTATACCAGCCCCCTTCCTCTACCCCATATTTAGCTATAAGCACCTCCCTCCACAGGCACCTCTCCTCGTTACCAAATCTCCATAACCACTTAGCCAAAAGGGCCAAATTAAACTTGGTCAAACTTCTCAGGCCCAAACCCCCTACTTCCTTCCTTGAACACACTAACGACCACTTCACAAGGTGATATTTCTGCTGTTCTTCATTTCCTACCCACAAAAAATCTCTTTGAAGCTTCTCTAGCCTCCTAGCCACTGAAATTGGAATCTTGAAGATAGACAAATAATAAATTGGTAGGCTTGCCAAGGAGCTCTTGATAAGGACTAACCTCCCCCCTTTAGACAAGTACCTAGCTTTCGACAATGCTAGCTTCCTTTCTGATCTTTCAATTACCTTGTTCCACGTACTTTTAGCCTTGTAAGGAGCACCCAAGGGCAGTCCCAAATATTCTGATGGTAAAGAGCCAATCCAACATCCCAACCATCTCACTAATAAATCCAGATTTCCTATATCCCCAACCCCTATTAACTCTGATTTTGACAGGTTTATGTGAAGTCCCGACACCGCTTCAAAACAAACGAGAATACATCTTAGAGTCTTCAAATCCACTTGCTCGTTTCTACAAAGAATCAACGTATCGTTGGCAAATTGGAGGTGCGAGATTCTAGGAGCCGACACCTTCACTTTAACTCCTTGAATCAAACCCAAATCTTCTACAGTTTAATTATTTTGCCCAAGCATGCAGCCACCATAATGAACAAAAAAGGGGATAACGGATCACCTTGCCTCAACCCTTTGAAGGTTTTAAAAAAGCCCACCGCTGTCCCATTAACCAAAACTGACATAGACAACGACGAGATACATCTCATCATCCATCTAATCCACTTGTCACCGAAGCCCATTCTTTTCATGACATATGATAAGGAATCGCAATTCATATGCTTTCTCCAAATCCACCTTGCAAATTAATGCACTCTTATTGCTTTTTACTATAGAATCAATGCATTCATTTGCTAACAACACCCCGTCTAAAATTTGACGTCCCTCAACAAACACGCTTTGAGTATTGGAAATTACTTTTCCCACCACCTTTTTCAGTCTATTGGACAGCACCTTAGCTAAGATTTTATAAAGGCTGCCCACCAAACTAATTGGCCGGCAATCCTTGATATTCAATGCTCCCTCCCTCTTGGGTGTTAAAGCTAGAAAAGTCGCATTAGAACTTCTTTCAAAACTAGCATGCTCAAAGAACTCAAAGAAGACCCTCATTACATCCTCCTTCACCACCTCCCAACACCTTTTATAAAAGGCAATGGTGAAACCATCCGGCCCCGGTGCCTTATCACCATCCATTTCCGCAATCACCCCCCACACGGCCACACCTCGCTATCAGTAAACAACGCTTCTAACTCCCCCACCTCTCTAGAGTTCAATCTATCAAAAGCCATACCATCCAATCTTGGTCTAAATTTACTCTCTTCATGAAAAAGAGTCGTATAATAGTCTTCAATGGCATCCTTAATCGTCCCCTCTTCTTCCACTACTACCCCAGTCAGTTCAATTCTTTTGATTGAATTCACCCTATTCCTTGCATTAAGAAGATTTAGAGAGAACTTCTTATGAGGTGGAAGGGGGAGAAGAGGTGTAGTGACTAAAGAAAAAAAAATCTAGGACACTTGAACTCATATTTAGACCTGTTATACCATGTGTCAGTTCTAACCACATGCACACATACACAAAATTATAATTTACTGTAATATCCTGTTTGTTTTTTAATTTTTGGTGTTTATTTTAATGATTGTTTGATTTTGGTTGCATATTGTTATTCTTGTATCTTTGGGGGTAGATTTTTTATTATTTGGGGGTTTCATTGTTATTAGTTGGGAGTTTATTTGTTACGTTTTATCCTTGCTTCTGATTGGTTGTGGTGCATGGTATGACTACCTTGCACCTACACCATATCTTTGCCTTTTTAATTGGGTGTATGACTGAGATTCTAACTCAGATTTGGTTATGGATCAAGAGCTAGGATTAAGTAGGAGAATGGACACTTTTAGTCACCATCCACTCTCCCACTTAGTTTGATTTTGGTGGGAGAAGTATTCGTTTGAGCCTTAGTGGAAGTTAGAATTTGTGACTGATCAAGGAATAAGGCTTTCTCTGTGTTTTTGAAGATTGAATCTAGAGATATGGGGTTCTATCTGTTTTCTCTTCTAATTATAGGTAAGTACAAGTTATGTTTCTCTATTTCTATTGAGTCTAGGACAGGATATGACTTGGGTAAGATTTTAATTGATGTTTTTATGTTCTATAATGACTTAGAATAGTCTAAGATGATATGTTGGTGAGTTTACTTCATATATGTTGATGTAGAGGAAATTATGCTTGATTATCTCCCGTCCTAAATTCATGTTTATTCCTTGTTTTCTAGCATGCTATGAATGCTTAAATTATAAGGTTCTATTCGCGTGATGTTGTATTATGTTCGTACTAAGTTTGGGAGTAATTCTCTTGCTGGAACCTTGACGAGAATTATGGGTTAGTGAGCTTCAGCAGATTGGTCGGTGGACCGAGGGACCTGCCGAAGGAGGGTCTCGGTGGACCGACCAGGCCACCGATGGACCCACCGAAGTTATCCCTGTTCTCGGGTTTGGCTGCCGACCATTGGCCGATGGACCAACCAAGGGTACCGATCGAAACCCTGTTCTCAGGTTTGGCACCCGAGACCCATCAGTGGCCAGAAGAGGCTACCGATAGTTGGTTGCTTGGTTGGTGGTGGATGCTTCGATCCACCGACCAACCCAATGTTGTACTTTTTGAGATGATCTTTGGTGGGTGTATTATACACATGTTTTGTATGCTGGATATTGATTATGAGATTTAAATGATAAGTCTTGATGTTATTTGGGCAGATAATTCCTTATTTTGAAGATTATTGAATTGACATGAACTGCCATATTCCTTATGCGAGCTTCTAACTCTGTTAATTGGTTAAATTATCATTCATGGGCATACTTTACATGTGTTTATAGATTCATGTCATCCATGCATTGGGAATGGCATTAGAAGGATCTTATGTAGAAGACCTATACCTTGACTATGGCTTTATGTTTCAAATTGGTGAAATATGCTTGAATGTGAGTTTGTGTGTCCTGGTATGGTGCACAGAGTGATGAGACTACTTGGTAGCCCATGCGTGGCTGATGTGACGTATACCTGGACCCAAGGTGAGGATCTAGCTAACCTGAGAGACCTGTGGTGTGATGGGTGAGGGGAAGTGTTCTATATATGAACACCAAGAGACCTAGGGTGAGGAGTATGTCTGGTATGGTAACTCCAAGAGACTTAGGGTGAGGTCTATTGTATATAGGAGCCCCAATAAACCTAGAGTGAACTACTGTTAGTAGTTCGCACTTCAGCGATGTTCACAAGGGAAGTTCTGTGTGATGCCATGGATTTGTTCCTTAGATCAAAAAGAGCGGTCGGGACGATACCCCGTGGGTTGAAAGACCCTAAAACTGCAGTACGTGCGTAGAATACCATATTTTAGTGAAAGAGACATCGTGGAGACAGAGGGTGATCTTGTATGAACATAAGAACTACGAATGCCAAACAGCATGCATCTTGCATTCCATATTGTTGTGTATGTACTATCACAGTTGTGTGATAGATGATTAGCATGTCATTGCATCCTAATGAACTGACCAGACCTTGCATATCATGGATTCATGATTTCATGTGCTATATCTGAGGACTGTTGAGAAGTGACTTCAACATCCTACTCCTAACTTAAATGGTGGAACATATTGGACCTATTGGGCTATCTAGCTCATGCTTTCATGCAATATGTTTTTCAGGTGATCCTCTGTTAGATGTGCATGATGAGGAGGCGTACGTAGACGTCTATACATGGATAGCAGAATACGATGGAGTGTAGATTCTTTATTGATGAGACTTGGATGATTGTGAACAATGAATTTATTTATAGTTATTACTACTTTTACTTATGTTTTTGGCCACCTCATGGGAGGATGAACCTTTGAATTAATTTATGATTATTCTTATTATATTTCTTTTATATGATCATATATTGCTTCCATCCACCAAAAAAAAAAAAAATATGATCATATATTGCTTCCGCTGTTTATTTTGTAGTTGTGTTATTATTCAATTATTTCCGCTGCTATTTTAAACTTAAGATTTAGATCTTGACGTTGTGTTTGGATATCCACCTCTGATGTGAGAGTCTCAACTCAAATCGTAAGGGTACCTTGGAAGATATGCCTCGGAATTGGGATGTGACATTTATAAAAGAATCTCAACTAATAAGATGTATGGCTAAGATTAAATTTCAGCCTTTACCTTCTTAAAGAAGATATACAAACCAAGATTAGGGTTGTGAAGAGAATTCAAATCATGGGAAGTGGTGGTCGACCAGATTAGAAGGGGAAAAAGGAGTGAGGAGACTAGGGTTTCGGCCTAGCGGAGAGAAAAGAGATTCCCATCTTTTTCCTCCATCATCTTGTGATTTCAGGTAAGTACACAGTTTCAATTAGTTAGTCAGATAGGTTATAATCCATTTTTTTAACGAAGTTAGTGGTGACTTGAGGTTCAGTAGTTGTTATTTCTTGTGGTAGAAGGTTAGGTGAAAGACAGCTTTATACTTGGCCAAAGGTTTAGAATTAAGTGGCGTATTTCGCAGAGTATGGTTTCCTTTGCTTTTTCTAGGGTCTTTGGAAGCATAGGAATCATATTGTCTTCAGGGTAAGAAGCAATCACTTAATAATGTTTACTTAATATTAGTTCCTATTTGATTGATTGGAGTCTAATGGAGCCTCAATTTTGTATTGCAACTAGATAAGATTTCCAGAATAGATGGTAGTGGCTAATTATTGATTCATTATATATTAATGGGTGGGAATCCTCAGCTTGTCTCTTTAATATATATATATATTTCCCTTATCAATACACACACACATGTATGCATGTATTTTTATGTATATGTGGTATATTTATGGGTGGGAATCCTCATCTTGTCCTTTCAGTTCTATACTTCCATACATAAATGAAATATAAGCTTATCAATATATATATATATATATATATATATATATATACACACACACATGTATACATGTACATACACATGTATCCATGTATATGTGTGTGCATATATCATCATCATATGCTTTATACCAATTAGATGGGGTCGGCAACAAGAATCCTGTTCCTCCATACACACACACATATGAGTATAAATATAGATACCATAGCATAAAATGATTGTTTCTTTGTAATCGCTTACTCGTGGAAAATCAATAATTAAATACATTCAGGGTTAAAATATCGTATCATATCACGCAATACAGCCAATATGTATTGACCGTATTAACACAATACTTAGTTGTAAGATATGTTAATTTTTAAAACAAATCAATTGATGCACGACTGATACAGTCAATATGTTACCAAGTGTAAAATAGAACAGTCCTAGGGAGTAGGGGATGGGTGGGGGAAACATGGTAAATACTTCATTTGCAGCCTTACCAGTAACCTTCGGAAATTAGGACTAGCCTCATGAGCATGCTCCAATCTTACAAGGTAAGAAGTGATGGTATTAACTGGAAAGCATGATTAGAAAGGCACGTCAGAAAAAACACACTCATCATTATAAATATTAGACAATGAAAAGATAATTACATAAGAAAATTAAACTAGTCCAAAACTTTAGTGGATCGGCTAAAATAAAGTTGGTGATCTCATAAAAATATAATCCATAGAAAATAAAATATATAGATTTACATGATAATAAAAATCAATGAATCAGCCGCTGAGTTAATGGAAACATGTAGCAGAAACAGAGTACTCCATTCAACTATCGGATTACTAAATCAAAATAGGTTGGTCAAAAAATCATGACCCCAAGAAGTTGACCCCTATAAACATAGATAAGATGCAAGGATTAACATCCAAAAGAATAAAATAAAAGATAGAGATCATATAAAATAATACAATATTATGTGTTCATGCACAAAATTTTAACACTCCAACTTCAGTGTAAATGTCTTTGGAAAATGGAAAAAAAAATTTAATTCGTCGAGATCAGTGGAAGCTATTCAAGATGCTCATTGAAGTCCAGAGGAATGATAAAAATTTCCCAGAAAGAAAGTGAAAAACAGCATGTCAAATCTTTGATACACAATGCATGTAGAAAGGCATCAATTGTCGTTTAATTAACATATATAACTAACAGTTCAACAACAAATAATTGTTCAGGCACAACATGATATACAATAGTTATTTACAATTTTAATATAATTTTTTCAAAAATCTTAAATAAGAATTTAGTCTATTCCAAAACATATTTTTTAAAATAACAAATGTATAATTGAATACAGTAATCACACATTTCTTAATTGTTTTACTAATTAACATACATAGTTTAATTTTTTTGAATATTTATAATTCAAAAAATTGAAATATAGATATTAATGCTTATTTCTATTCTTTAAAAAGTAAAAAAAAAAATGATAAACAACTAATTCATCATATCTACAACATATATTTTCTCACAAATTAACACAAAGTTTTAAATACTTGACATTTTTTAATTGTATAAAAAAGTAGTAATTTTATTGATATGGATTTGGGAAGTATTATAAACCCAAAAAAAGTATTTTACTTCCATTTGTTCATCAAAGGAGGAAGTGTAGTTTATTTTCTTCTATTGATCCAAAAGGAATGATTCATTGAACAACAAACCAACTTAGAAATTGAATGGAATCTATCTAGTTCAGTTTCTAGGAAAAAGATCATAAAGTAAAAGTGCACCCAAAACTTGCATGAAAGTCTCAACTTTTAAGTTAACAATGTCACATTTTGGTCAAAGCCAATGAAAGTCAATGGACGAGTGGACTTCTATTTGGATTCAATGAAAAAAGAATTAGTTGTGGGAACTAAGTCAGTTGCATAGGCCTTTTAGAACAATATGTACGCATAAAAAGCCTAGTTGATTGTAGTTGGAAGAGATGAGTTAGGGGGAAATACCAGGGAAAGACGGCGTTTGGTGTAATCCGGCAGAATGATAAAATCGCTGGTAATAATATTTGTTTCGAAGGATTCACTAATTCCCGAAATAAATGGATTAGGATTACGGAAAGATGTGGAGTGCTATCTAGCTGGGTGATGCTGCAAGGAGAACAAGTGGACTGGTTTAATCGCAAGATGGACCCTACTTGCCAAAGAGGAGATGGGTTTGGTGTTCTTGGATCGTCCGGGTAGCCAGGAGAACGCTTTTGCTGGAAATGAGGAAGAACGCAAGAGGTTCATAGCCTGGGATTATTTTCCGGGTGCTCTGAGGTTGAAGAAGAACGTACTTGAGCGCGTGTCGTCTCAGGAGTGGAGCCTGCTCCGAGATTTGGTGCGCCCGTGCAAGAGGGTAGGCCTCCCTTGTTTCAAAAATAATTCAAACTTCCCACTGAGCGTAGCGGGTGCGGCTAGTAGCGTTTCTGGCCCAACTGAGTTCCCTCAGCAGGGCCCAACTAGACTTTGGGTTCGGGATACAGGGCCGCAATGCTCCAAACGGGATATGAGTGCTGATACTCAGCCCTTTTAAAGGCCTTCGTTCAAGATCCAACAGCCCTGGTGTAGCTGTTTCGTCAAGACAAAGAAGGAGATGTACAGATAGATTTGTCAGTCCTCTTTCTCCTGATACTTCTGCTCCATTAGAGGACAAATGTGTGAAAGAGTCTACGGAACCTTTTATTTGCAGAGAAGTGGAGAAGATGGTGGAGAGCAAGCTCAAGTCGTTGACTGGGGTTAGGGTGTTGCCATACGATAATGCTTTTTCCTCCTCTCTTCCCACCATGATTTCTAGTGGTTGTGCTTCAGATGTCTCACCAGACTTGGGGGAGTTCTCGAGTGGGGTTAGGAAGTCTCCTGAACTCTCGGATGAGGGAACTTCTTGCTATGGAATTGATTCGGAATGTGGCGGTCTCCCAGTTTATTCGCATGGGTCTCACGAAGTAGCGGATGACTTGTGTCAAGGTTTTAGGAAATTTAGGTATTGTTACTGTTGATGAAGGGTGGAATTTTGCTGTTCTGATTGCTTAGGAATTCTCTGCTGAAGTCGATTGTGGTGTTCAAAATCAGGTGGGGGCTATTGATCTTCAAATGAGTGACACTTTTCCAAGGATTTTTGCTTTTCCTGTCGATTCTGATGATTCGAGTGATTCTTCAAGTCGTATTACAAAGACCTAATTGAAATTTAATTAAATGCTAATTATAATTAACTTAATAATTACAAGTGTAATGTAATTTTTGCTTAGTGAGAATATATATTAATTAATATCTACACTAATAGTAATATAGATGATGGATGTACCTATATTTATATATAAGTATGTATATAAATGTATATATGTGATTAGTAATTAAATAATTAAACTTAAATTTTTATCATGTAATTCTTAACTCTAATTGTGCATCAAGCAAGATGAAGAGCACATGTGATTGGTGAGTATGCATTACGAGCCTAGAGGTAAGCTATATGGTAACTAAAGGATATAGTGGAAAATAAATGAAATGGCATCCTTGTAACTAACTAATAAAGGAAGGTTAAACTTGTCATATGAAAATTTCAAAAATGTCATCTAATGTGAGTCAAAAGGAATGATGACATGTGGCATTGAAAGTGATAGAATGGGTACATGTGTTAATGAAGATTAATTAGAGACTAACTCCAATTAATTAATATAATCTATGTTAAATAAATTAAGTAAAATTACACCTAACTATCTAATTAGTAAGAAATTAATAAAACTAATTAAACTACTAAGTGAATAAAAACACTTAAGTTAGATTAGTTCTAATAATAGTAGAAACTGATTACATAGGAGAAAAATCTGCAGAACAGCAAGAAGAAGAAGAAGATGATGATAATGAAGGAAACCCAAAGCTAAGATTTAACCTAAATCTGTAAGTAATAATATTAAGTATATAGTTTTGGAATTGAAAGAATAAAATTAATAGGATTTAGAATAAATTCTTATGCTTAGATTAGTTGCAATTATATTTTCAATTTTTAAGTTCAAATTTGAAGTTGCTATACAAAGCTATAATTTTCAATTGTAGTTCAGATTTGTTAATTTCCATAAATATTATAATTCTGTTATGATTTCAGATTTGTTAATTTCCATAAATATTATAATTCTGGTATGATTCCAGATTTGTTAATTTTCTTCAATACTATAATTCTGGTATGATTTCAGATTTGTTAATTTCCCTAAATATTATAATTCTGGTATGATTTCAGATTTGTTAATTTCCCTAAATATTCTAATTCTGGTATGATTTCAAATTTGCTAATTTCCCTAAATATTATAATTCTGGTATGATTTCAGATCTGTTAATTTCCTTAAATATTACAATTTTGGTATGATTTCAGATTTGCTAATTTCCCTAAATATTATAATTCTGGTATGATTTCAGATTGGTTAATTTTCTTAAATATTATAATTCTGGTATGATTTCAGATTTGTTAATTTCCCTAAATACTATAATTCTGGTTTGGATTTCAGATTTGATAATTTTCCTAAATACTACAATTCTGGTTTGCATTTCAGATTTGTAAAATGTATGACGAGCTTATGATATTTTATTTGGATGCCTGTTGACGAGCAACGTTCGAGAGTTCTTGCAAGTGACCGATTTATCCCATCTGATCAATGTGGATTTTGTTCAGTCTCTACTGATGATGGTCATGAGCCCTAGCCAGGTTATGATTTCAAAGTGACTTCTGTATATTTAATTTCCTATAGTAAGTTGAATTTACCGTGAGCCTTGCGCCGGTGAGTTGTGCCCTAGTGCTAGCTACTATGGGAAGGCACCAAGGTGTCCGTGCCAACCTGAACATCTATATGTGTGTTCCGGTTATTTTATTTATATTTCAGTTAAAATGTCATGCCTGATTATTAGAATGCTTTATACTGCATATTGTTTATTTTTGTTATGTTTAAAATTATGATTTATGACTATTGTTTTGAAGAGCATAATTTCTCGTATAGTTTTGTTTTCATTGATTATTACTTACTAGGAATTTATTCTCATTAAATGTTTTCTAAAAAATTTCAGAGTCTGACACGAAAGGGGAGGTAGTAGGAGAGGATGATCAGCTAAAGGCAGAGAGATCTTAGAGAGCAGAGAGGAAGATCGCGTTTGTTTACTTTGAGAGAGAGGGAGTTGTAGAGAAAGATTGTATAGTGTGTGTAACAACTCTATTGCTATTCCCTGTAGGTATATGTGTACATTAAGTTTTAAGTTAATGTTTAGTTTGTTTTAGTTGCTTCTGCTAGAGATCACTCTGATAAAACTATTACAGACATAATTGGTTTTTAATTAACCATGAACTATGTGGTTACACACGATAGTCGCGAATTGGGAATTGGCAAAATAAGTCCATACGTCCCGGGTCGTGACATCTGTGGTGGTGAGGATGGGATCCTTGTCATAAAATCTAACTGCGACCAAGTTCCAGTCAGGGAGTCGTCCTCTCTTGTTTCTCAGCATGTCCTTTCTGGAAGTAGTTTCGGGTCTCCTTATCTTCTTCTTCCGTCCTTGCCTGCGAATTTTCTTGGAAATAATGAGGTAATGCCTCTTTCATGTACACCTGTCTGTTGTGTTGCTAGTTGGTGGATTTCCCTTTTACTGTCAGTGATAATCCTCGTCTGTAGGATGGTTCCTCAAGGCCTTCTTCTAAACTTGAATCTCCTCTGCTTAAACCTTCAAATAGAAGCTCTGATTTTGATGCATTGAGTACTCATAATGAAGTCCTCCAATCTGAGTTGCATATGAATTCTGGTTTGGTTAGCAATGATGAACTTGATGAATGGGATGGTCTTGGTGATATTGCTACCGAATTTTAGTTAGAGGCGCAAAATAAGCATGGAGTTCCTATTTTCTTTGCAGAAGCATTAATGTCTTTAAAGCCAAGGTGGCGGGTCTTAGTGGTGTAAATGTGTGTGGGATGGAAGAACATAGTCTTGGAATGCAGTCAAAAGTATCGTAGAAGGAAGTCTAGGTCATTAGATGTGGAAGGGGAGACAAATGTTAATCAATGAAGATTATCAGTTGGAATGCGAGGGGTTTGGGAGGCCAGGATAAGAGAAGAGCGGTGAAAGACTTGGGTCATAAATTCAGTCTAGATATCCTTGTGATTCAAGAAACTAAAGTGGAAGTTTTCTCTAGGAAGTTGGTTGGCAATTAAGGGGAATAAAAAATAAACAATGGGATTATTTGCCCTCCATTGGAAAATCTGGGGGGATTTATGTGATCTGGAATGTTGATAGTGTGATCAAGATGGATATGTGGAAGGGGAGTTTTTCAATTTCTGTTAGATTTAAAAATGTGAATGACGACTTTGAATGGGTGTTAACTGCAGTTTATGGCCCTAACAAGCCAAGGATTCGTGGTCTGTTATGAGAATTAAGAAATGTTTGCAGTTCATGGAACCTTCCTTGGTTCCTTATTGGGGATTTCAATGTTATCAGGTTTTCTCATGAGAAGTAGTTGGGAGGGAGTAGGTTGACTAAAGTTATGAGGGATTTTGCCGATTTCATTAATGATGGGGGAGTTGTTTGATTATCTCATGCATGGTGGTAGATTTACT
>JAUPMG010263921.1:0-10040 GCA_031762675.1 Pachysandra terminalis
TGGATATAAATTCATCATCACCGCCACTGATTATTTCACTAAGTGGGTAGAAGCTGCGCCTTTACGCCATCAAGATGCTAAATCTGTAGTTAACTTTATTTATAAGGATATTTTATGTCGCTATGGCATTCCTGAATCAATCGTCACAGATAATGGTAAGCCATTCGATAATAATGACATGACTGAACTGTGTAAAGACTACCACATAAAACTTCATTTTTCTATTGTTTACAACCCTCAATCGAACGGTCAAGCACAAATATCTAATAATACAATTCAAGATATTCTCACATAAACTGTTAACGAATCTGGAAAAGATTGGTCTACAAAATTATCACCTGCTCTCTTAGCTTATCGCACAACTTCCATACACCAACAAGAGCCACACCTTACTCCCTTGTGTACTGCACCGAAGATGTTTTACCTATAAAGTTAGAATTAGAATCATTACGCATTTCACTTCACGAACACACCATTTGAAGAGCTTCGTCAAGCTCGACTCAACTAGACAGGGCCGCCAACGAACCGAGCTAGTTTGGCTCAGGCTCGGGCTCGACTCGTTTGAGCCGAGTTTGAGCTCTAAACTTAAGCTTGCAAGCCGAGCCTGAGCCCAAAACAAAGCTCATTATTTTAACGAGCTTGAGCCGAGCTTGGGTAGGCTCGACTCGATTAAAGCTCGGCTCGGTTTGCATATGTGATTATAAGTTCATATTCTTATATCTTATATTATGTATTAATATTAAACACACATGTTAACATATTATATTAGGAATAATAACAGTTATCAACTACAATGTTAATACAGTTTTATTAATATAAGCTTTTTTACGATGTCGATTTTTTATAAGCCGAACTTTTTGTGAGCCTGAGCCGAGCTGGGCAAAGCTCGGCTCGACTCGTTTACATCCCTACAACTAGATAGACCTTTTGGAAGAATACTGCTTACGTGCATTTGATCACATGCATGCTTATCAAAAGCGGCTCGCTCGTTGTTATAACAAATGAGTACGACACCATAGTTTTACTGTTGGTGATTTAGTTTTAAAGCAATGTTTTCATCGTCAAGGGAAATTCCATCGTAACTGGGAAAGACCCTATATTAGAACCACCGTTTACTCTCCTTCTATTTATCTATAAGCTAAAGCTGATGGAACCAATCTCCCTTCACCTACTAATATCAAGTATTTAAAGAAACTTTATCCTTAACTTGCTACTTTATGTCGTTTTTTACTTTCTTGCACATTCATCTAGCTATCTACTGTTGCACTTTAGATTAGTTTTGGGGCATAAACCCTCATATTCTCCGATGCTAATCTTTACATTTATTATTTTTTTCTAATTGTTCAAGCAACTCATGTACAACTACACAGGGGCAACTCCCTTACTCCACATCTACTTTCATATTTCTTAGCATTGTTTTCTCTTTTTAAGCCTGTCATTGATGTATTTTTGCAAGTTTTCATCACTTTTTCCTTGCAAGTCACCATAATACAAGACTGCTCTTTAGCAGCTCTCTTTATGTGCTTGCTATATCAACGTGAAGACCTCCATATGGTTGACTGACTTGTTGTTGCCTCCTTTCTTTTACCTTTTCCTTCTCCCGTCCCTTTCCTTCTTCTTGGTTGTCCCATGTTATCACATGTACCACCCAAGAGAGGTGACCTGTTATCTTATATCCCCATATCCTCCCAACCCTAGTAACCAAGAACCCCTTTTCCCATATTTTACTTCTTTGTCTCCTGTTGTACACAACAAACAACAAAGAGGGGCAATTGTAAATACCATTTTTTTTCAAAAAATAGAAAAAGAAAAGAAAAATATTTAAAGAGAAAGGGGCAATGGGGACCACCACCCACGTGCCCCTCTTCTCTCTCTCTCTTCTCTCCCCTCTTTTCTCTCTCTCGCTCTCTCTCTCTCCCCGACTTTCGCCTTTCCTTTCCTTTCCCTTCTTCTTCTCTTCCTCTTCTTCCTATTCTACTTCTTTCCTTTTTGCAAAACCCTAACTAAAATCTAGCAATAATGGCAGGATTTCAGCCCAAAACAATTTCAGAAAATCCGACCGTTGTAGCAACGGTCGAATTAGGCAGATTTCATGCCCAAACCCTTGCCAATGTGAGTTTCTTCCTTCCATTTTTTTGATTTTGCTTCATCTATTTAAACCCTAGCCAAGCTCATTTCTAGGGCATCAACAAAGACGCATAAAGGCTCTCTCTACTACAGCATTTTTTTGTTGCTTTTAATCTCCTACAACACTCACTTTCTCTCCATTCAAATTCTTTTTAGCGGCAGCAACAACCACACGGCGGTCTTCGTACAGATCTAGTTTTTTTTCCCTCCATACACCAAGCATATTCAATCCCGTCTGATTTCAACATCAACGTTATTGCAGTCCGAGTGATTCCAATCGGACCAGGGAAGCGCTAAACTTTCTATTTTATTTTTCTGTACAATGCATGATCTATTTATTAAACCATAACTTATTCTTTTGTTGTAATCCGTTTATTACAATTAAGATTAAGTAAAAAAAAAAAAACCTGATTCTTAGAGTCATTTTTATTGACAATTTATTCTATTAGGGATCCCAGATTCATTTGGGTGGTTTGATTCCCTAAAATTAAGTATTTCAGGTATATATATATATTTTGAAGTGCGTAACCCATTTCTTCTCATACAATCTGCCTTGAAATGGTTTTCAAACTCTATTACAAAGATTTTTAAAATATAAGCTTAGCTAGATCTTATTCTTTGTATTTGTGGGTTATTCATTCTTAATTAATAGACCAAGTATTTAAACTTACCTAATTATTTCTTGTAGAACAAGTCCAAGACACACATCACTAAATTTTGAATATTCTGTATAATTCATACCAACAACTTTATATTCATTATACTTTGTGACAAAATCTGAAATTTATATCTTTGACAGTCTTTTTATTTTTTGAATTGTATTCTCATTTATTTGGGGGTTCTTACTCAAAAATATTCAAGTTGCTCCCTTCTTTACTTTACTAGCTGGTATAAATTATAGAATCTATACTTTCACTAATCACGACTCTTTATTTAAAAGTTCCGCTTGAACTCTATTATTTCTATTTCAAAGTCAGTCAGTCCTTGTTGTAGAGGTATACAATAGGCTGAGCCGCCCACATGTCGGCACAGTATGACTGCTTAAGCAGTGCCTAATAGGGTTGTCAATGAGCTGAGCTTGAGCTCTAAAATTAAGCTCGTGAGCCGAGCCTGAGCCCCAAAAAAGGCTCATTATTTTAACGACCTTGAGCCGAGCTTGGGTAGGCTCAACTCGGTTAAAGCTCGGCTCAGTTTGTATATGTGATTATACGTTCATATTCTTATATCTTATATTACATATTAATATTAAATACACATGTTAACATATTATATTACATATAATAACAGGTATTAACTATAATGTTAATACAGTTGTATTAATCTAAGCTTTTTTACAATGTCGATTTTTTATAAGCCAAACTTTTTGCTAGCCGAGTTTTTACGAGCTTGAGCTGAGCTGGGCAAAGCTTGGCTCAGCTTGGAGCCTAAACTTTTTAACGAGCTTGAGCCGAGCCTAACCTTTACTAGAGATTTAAGAGCCTGAGCAAAACTGGGTAAACTCGATTCGGTTTGGCTCGTTTACAGCCCTAGTGCCTAGGCATGGTATAGCACAAGTTGGGCTGCGCTGACATAGGCACGACTAATAAACCCGTATTGTGTTGTTCATAGGTTTCATGGCCCGTGGCACAACAAGACCCAGTGCCAAAAAAATAATGTCCATAGACTAAAGCATGGGCCCAGCAAAATACGACCCATCCGTCCCATGAATGGGATGCATGATAGGCCTGGGGTCCTAAACAAATATGGTTTGGCATGTTGTACACCCGTACCTTCAACAAAAGGGACTTTTCAAATAAGTGTTTTTTTCAAAGCAATGAGGTGCTACCAAATACCCGTCTTGGATGGGCTCCTTTTAGGATGGCTTTTCAATCCTCAGAAATTCTGCCAAATAGGACATATCACTAACGCTTAATGGAGTTCATATCCTTTTTAACAAACTGTGTAACCGTTCATGTGACAATTGATTGCTAGGTTGTATCAAAGTTTAAAATTTTGCCAAAACTTTGCGAATTTCAGTTTCGGATGTGTCAGGCGAAATCCAAAATGACGTTTTTTTGAACTAAATTATTTCACGAAATAAATGCATAAAATAGCCGAAATTTCTGTGAAATTTCAGCGAAATTTTTGTACTTCGCCCAAATTTATTTCACTAGAAATGTTCACGTTATCAACAATATTTTTGGCCAAAATTTTGGATATTTCGACCAAAATAAATCCTAAAATCTAGTTAAAGTTAAAAAAAAAAAGAAGAAGTAAAAAGCATTAGAAACTTTATTAAAGACTATTTTACTCTATCATTATTAATGGTTCTTTAATAACTATAAACTTAGACACTTTTAAATTTATTTTGTAGTAGTTGTAGGTGATAATGCAATTAATATTTTATTAGTTATAGATATTTTATATTTGTCTATTCTTTTCTATTTTTTTTTTTGTTATTATTGCAGGAGATTTCACAATCTTTGGGAGTACTATTAGGGAGGAGTTGATATTGGGTACATTATTTTTTTAATTGTTATATATAATAAATATTATTACGAATTGCTTTTTTTCTTTTGCTTATACAGGTACACAAGTAAATTTAGTATCCGCATAAATTGAAGGAAATCAAGAAATAAAGTTTAAAATTTATACATTGTATTTTTTTAGATGTTAAAATTTGAATCCATTATAATTTGGATCCTTATATACTTTTTAGATGTTGTAATATAAATGTTGTATTTATTAGTTGTAAAATTTTGTATTATTTCACATTATTAATCAAAATATTATTTGTTTTATTTTAATTTATATATTCAGAAATAATATATATTTTAATGAAGATATCACTTTTTATTGACTAACTTTATTATTTATATTTTAGTAGTTATTACTTAGTACTTATTAAAAAAAGAAAAAAAAAAGAAATTGACTAAAATGAAGTCTATATTAAAATACTTTAAATTAAAAAAAAGTGAATTTATTTTGACGAAATTTCGGTCCGAAATATGCCGAAATTTTGCGAAATTTCAAACCCTTATTTCGTTCAATTATTTTAATAAAAACAATCATCAAAATTAAACCAAAATATCCAAAATTTTGAAAATTTCGGTTCCATTTGTGCCTCCAAAATCCTTGAAATTTCCAAACTTTTAAACTATGGGTTGTACATATCACTGCATAGTTCATTGTAAAGGATTTCGATTCCAATGCAAATATACTTCTTGCAAGCAAAAAAAACAAAAAACAAAAAACAGTAATATAAATCAAACGATAGAATAGATGCAAAGAACAGATATGGAACACCACAACCTCCTCCTCAAGCCCACTATGTCTTATGATGTAAAACATATTCACCTCCTACCAACTCATTAATTTCTTTTATACATGACATTGACGGCTTGTTAACTGTTGATCTTGTTAGAAATAACAAGGGTTATTATTGTAATAGCACTAGTTAGTTTATTTTGTTTGTAGGTATAATAATTGAATTGTATATCCACAAACAAAATAAACTAACTAGTGCACTGGGCCCATTCGGATTTGGCACCTCCTCTGACTAGTGGGAGAGTTACTAGCATCCTGTTGAATGGACGCAATTTTGCAGCATGGTCTCGGTCCTTTAAGCTGTTTATTGGTGGCCGAGGTAAGTCTGTTTGGCTTTTATGAAAAGCTCCACGTCCAGCTGATAATGATCCTAAGGCAGATCAATGGGATATTGATAACTGCCTAATCTTGAGTTGGATCTATGGAGCCACATATTTTTAATATTCATGAAACTGTTGATAGTCTCTGGACTGCTTTGACTGCGATGTATACTCATTCTCGGAATGAGGCCCGGCATTTTCAGTTGTACCAAGAGGTTGCTCATGCCATTCAGGAGAGCCTTGGATTGATTGTGTCCTAATACTTTGGCTACCGACAGACTCGATGGGATGAGATGGCCTAGTATGATCCAGTCAGTGACTTTGGGACAATGGCATCCGTGGTTGTCAAGAACTTGGACCATCTTCACACTTATGCTTTTCTTATGGGGCTTAAGCTCGAGTTTGAGAATCTCCGTACCCAGATTCTAAACTCGACTCCGGCCATCCTTGTTGGATGTTTTTACTATGATAGATTAGGAAGAGCGTCGACGTCTTATTTTTACTCCTACCGTCATACCTACTACTGGAGAGGTAACCGATCAGATGGCTTTTGCTACCTCTACAGGTCCGTATAGTACTCGGTCTTCTGGGAGAAAGAGGGTGGTTTGTCGTCACTGTGGGAATACTGGGCACCTAAAGGAAACTTGCTGGAAACTTCACCCTGAGTTGAGGATACAATTCTGAAAGAAGAATGGCCCCCTCCTAGAGCTGCTGCAGTTGCTGAGACCTCAGAGCCTCTTGCTCCTTCCCTCTATGCTCAGGTGGCAGCACTTCAGGCCCAGATGACCCAGATGTCATTACCGGGCTCCACCTCGACTTCAGTGCATTCTATTCCCTTGACTGCCTCCACTACTACTTTATCTTCAGATATCCCCACTACCTTCTATGTTCACTCTGAGTCCCCCTCATGGGTTCTGGACTCCAGTGCGAATGATCATATAACAAGTGAGTTATCCCTTTTTTCTTCCGCATTGACTCATACTCACAGATCTGTATGTTTGGCTGATGGATCTGTTGCTACAATTAGTAGTGAAGGAACAGTCAAACTTTCATCGGATATTACTCTTTTCCTCTATTTTTCATGTTCCAAAATTTGTTTTTAATCCCTTATCTATTAGTCGTCTTGCAAAATCCTTTGATTGTGTTGTCATCTTCTTATCTGATCGTTGCTTCTTGCAAGACCGGACTTCGAAGAGGACTCTTGTGTTTGATTTTCCTTTTTCTGCCCAAGAAATTCATTTGTGGCATGCCCGTTTGGGCCATGTTAATTTTCAGTACCTTTGTTTAATGTTTCCTAGTTTGTTCGTTGCTTGCAAACAATCTTTATTTAAATGTCATGGGAGTGAACTTTCGAAACATTGTCGAAAGCCTTATATTTCTCGTATGCGTCGTTCTCCTATTATGTTTGATTTGATTCACTCTGATGTTTAGGGGCCCTCCCCAGTTACTGCTACCTTGTGCCAGTTTCTTACTATAATTAAAACCCAATTTTCCATTGTAGTTCGGGGTCTTCGGACTGATAATGGGGGAGAATACATCACCAATGATCTAGTGGCTCACTTGTCCAGATTGGGCATTCTTCAACAGCTCACTTGTCCTTATACCAGTGAACAAAACGGGGTAGCTGAACGCAAAAACTGCCATCTTATGGAAGTTACTCGATGTCTTCTTCGGGGAATGCTTGTCCCTAAGTCTTTCTGGCATATGACTGTGCTTACAGCTACTTACCTTATTAACCGGGTTCCTAGCAAAGTACTGGGAGGGTCTTCCCCATTTAGTATTGAGATTAATATTTTTCATCAAAAAAAGAATAATAATAACAATCATACCATAGATGCAATGAGGAAAATATAGAATCTGGCAACTTTCACGTTATGCAATACAACCTACTCAGCTACCAACTCAATTTTTATTTTATTCATCATCGACAAATTTGTTCTCTATTATGAATACCCTAAGAAAAGAAGGGGAAAATGCCACATTCTTAAGGCTTTAATATAAAGGAGCTTGTTCAGGGGTGAATTTCCTTTTTCGCTTCCCTGGGTTAAATGCAGATGAACTATTGAACCAATGCTCACCATTATTCCTCTCGCTCGACTCACTCTCTAAATTCGATGATTCATCTTCTTTTACATTGACAGCAGATATATTACTAAATCCCAAGTTAGATGTAGCTGAACTATTTAACCAGTGCTGATCCTTCTTATTCTCGCTCGACTCACTCTCTAAATTCGATGATTCCTCTTCTTTAAATACAGCTGAACTATTTAACCAGTGTTGATCCTTCTTCCTCTCGCTTGATTCACTGTCTAAATTCGATGATTCATCTTCTTCACATTGACAGTAGATATATTGCTGGCATTCTTCGAGTCCATTGAGACCTTTACAGTAATTGGAAACAATTACAAATGATTTAAGATATAGTAGATAAAGTAAACTTGAGGAATATAAGTAGTAAAACACAACTGATCGGATTTCGTTACCCTCAATTACCTTGCAACCGATTGAGCAGTAGCTATAGCAATTGTGGTTGAGTGAACTTCTCTGACAGACCTTGCAAGATAAGACAATATTGGATTTCGTAGTACAAGACTGTGGACGAGGATTTAGAAACAAGACATTCGCGCCATTGGTTTTGTATGGCTGTATGAAGTAAATTACAAGAAGTTAGACTTAGAAGGAAATAATAGAGATATTACACATATAACTAAGAAAGAAAGAACCCCAAAAGTGAAAAAAGTCATCATCAACTATAATCTGAACAATTAACAAAGAAAGAAAGAACCCCAAGGTTTTTTAGAGATTTCTATTGTAAATCTTTATACTGAAAAGCAAACACAATTTAAAGAAATATTATTTTGTAAAGAACAACCCATAAATAATAAAGAAGGAAAAAAAGCAAACACAAAACACATCAAGAGCAAGAAAGATTTGTCGAAAAACCCACGTGATAGAAATACAAGAAAATTCACTATAATCATAATCAGGGTCCACGAAGAACTGTCTCACACAACCTACACAATTTAAGGTTATAACTACATTACCAAGGATAAACATTTCATAATAACCGGATCGACAAAATTCGGATATTCGGATTCTGGGATTTCAAGATAAGAATAGAAACATGTTTAAAATGGATGCGGATCCTCTGTGATGAAACATCCCTCTGATGGACGTATGATGATGCCATCATCAAATGTCTGCTATCACCTTTGTCTCTCATCACACAGACATATGATGAGAGACATAGATGATAGCAAAATTATAATTTTGCCATCATCAAATGTCTGCTATCACCTTTGTCTCTCATCACACGGGGTGTTTCATCCACGCTCGTTCTAAATAGGGCACAGTTCATTGTATAGGTGGAATCGAACCTAAACCAAAACCTTGACAATAAAATTAGGGTAAATTACACCTTTACCTCGATTTGTACCACTTGCACTTTGACCCGGAGGTTTTTGAAACTGCATTAACCCCCTTTATATGAAACCTCAAGGGGTCATAAACTAATCCCCTTTATAGGAAACCTCAAGGGAATCAAAAACTAATTTATCCTTAATAAAATATAAAATTACTCGGGTGGTGGATTTGAGAAGAATAATTTTATATTGTATTAGGGGTAAATCACTCCATGACCTCCTTGGGGTTTCAAATAATGGGATCAATATAGTTTCAAAAATCTCAGAGGTTTAAGTGCAAGTAGTACAAACCTCAGGAGGTGAAAGTGTAATTTACCCTTGCAATTAATATATTTAAAAAACAAATCCCAATTTGTTTAAAATGGAAGAAAAAGATTAAATAAAAAAAAGAAGAAAAATAGACGAACTTGGATTCCACAACAGTCGAGATGATCCTTCATGTCCTGTTCACCACTAACGTCATTATTGACATATCTATGGATCTGAAGCTACTTATGATCGTAATGAGCAAATGAAGAGAAACAGATTAAGCAGGTGCTACGGCGACAGTCGATGCAGAAAACATTCTTGCGTTGGTTTTCATGATCAGATTTAGTGCAGTAACCAAAGAACTTGCTCTTCAGTAGTGTTTCTAGCCACTCAAGTTTCTCTTTCTGAACAATAGATTCCTTCTTCTTCTTCTTAGAATTAATCAAAACCTGCAGAAATCAAAATATCTTAAACTAAAAATTTGAGAGATTTAGATTACAATATATTTAGTACATTACAACCCCAAAACATTATAAGAACACTAAAGCACTATCTATGTATAAATAAATAAAAAAATAAAATAATTTTGAACAAAATCAAGTTATAAACTGAATGA
>JAUPMG010263941.1:0-20153 GCA_031762675.1 Pachysandra terminalis
AACATCTTAGGTATTACTAGGGTACCTATGTGCACCTAGTTTCACATACCATTCTACAATTCATGGTCCAGGTCTAGATGGGTTTCTAGAAACCACCGACCACATCAATCACCTACACACTAGTCACAGCAATCCATACGGTTCTCGGGGTCTTTTGTAAACCCCTGGCTATACATGTGTTCCCCCTGCCTTGCCAGGAGGTCCTAATGTCATAGTGGTGGCACCCACTAGTAGGCATCCAATCCCAAACACCAACAACTACACACATACACCAATTAGTGCCCCAACTCAAAGGTTGTAACTAGATTTTACAAATTATTAGGGGCCTCAAAGGTTAGTTAAAAGTGCCCCAACTCAAAAATTGTGTTTTTGAAAAACATCCTAAAAATCAGAATTTGCTCTAAAACCCAAGAGTTGACTTTTTATACAAGCAGAATTTGGGTCTGGGAGTATTTTTATTGAACTCAAATAGGGGGATGTTTTCTTATTTACATGTACTTAAATGATATTCATGTAAAATTCATGTAAATAAGATGTTGTCTGATGGCCAAGGAGTATTCATGTATGTAAAATTCATATAAATAAGATGTTTTCTGAAAGCCAAGCTTTATTCATGTAAGTAAGATGTTGTCTGAAGGCCAAGCTGTATTCATGTAAATAAGATGCTGTGTAAAGGCCAAGCTGTCCTGAGGACAAGTGCTAAAGCAACTGGGCCCTATAAATAAGATGATGTCTGAAGGCCAAGCTGTCCTGAGGAAAAGTTCTAAAAAGAAACTGGGCCCTGAATGCCACTCTGGTCGGTGGGTGCCGTCGGTGCCACCAAACCCCCCCTCCCAGTCGGTGGGTCCGTCGGTGAATTGACGAACCTGCCGACAGAAACCACCCTGCACCTAATTTCGTCGGTGGACCAACGAACCCGCCGACAGACGTGATTCTGGGTTCTGAACTTCTCCAAATTTTCTCCTTTGCAACTCCAAGTCAAATCCAACACTTCTACTACGTTCAATAACATTCCTCAAAACACTTTAACCAAAAATAAGGCATTCTAAATCATCCATGCAAGAATCTAATGTACAATCATGCTAGGTTAACCTTAGGAACCCTAAATTGAGGTTTTTAACCTAAATCTTATATTTCTAGGATTATACTACAATAATGCATGATTATTACAATGTATCATCATATACACATGTAGAAATGTTCTATATAGACTGGTATTTGGGTTTTTACCCAAATACCGAAGAAATTGTAAGAATACTCACCTTGGATTCGTTGATACCGCCATTTTCACGCACTTCATCGTTGTTGTCGCGTCCCCTTCAGTTCCTCATGATCCAAGCTCCTTCTTCCTCCTTTCCTTGGTGATGAAAACCCTCTCAAACCCTTAGGATTTCCTCTCTTCTCTCTATCTCTCAAATCTCAGCTAAAAAAAATTAGGGTTATGAGTTATAAGGAGTATTTATACTCCTCAACTCAAGCTAAGGTCCTGTTGGTTCTGCACATTGTGGGTTTTCACTCAATTGGTGATTTAACCCAACTCTGAAGGTATTAAGACCTAGTTTTAAGTTTGGGGCTCACTCACACCATGATACACGCTGTACTAGGAAATTCTCACCTCGTTAAACTCGTTCACATGCCAAATGGCTAAAATACCCTTTCTAGATTTTTTTTAAACTTTCCGAGCAGTTACAAGAGCTAGAGGAGGAAGAAGAAGAGGTTCAACCTAAGGATATGAAGCCCACGAGCTAGGGTTTCATCCTTGGCCAAGGTAAGTACATTGTGTACTTCTTTTATTCTACACTTGAATGATTTCCATGAAGAAATCTTGAATGTTGATGTGATTCATGATTTTTGGTTGTTTTGATTCATGGAATGCATAAGCTTATGTTCATATTTGTGCATCTATATCTGGAAATGTAGGTTTGTTCTAACTAATGTTGTTACTTCATTTCTTTTGTGTTTGTTGATTCAAATGGATGATTTGTATTTTTAATTGGTAATGGGACTAATAATTAGTTTAAGTTGTGTATTCTAGACCTAATTTTCCTTCAGGAAGGAGAACAGTAGGATGGAAATAGGAAGACACCGAATTGGGGGCAAATTCTGGGCGAGAAAAACCGAGAATCACGCTTGTCGGTGGGTTGGTCGGTCCACCGATGACACCCACCGACGAAGCATGAATTAGATTGACCACTGTCGGCATGAATTAGATTGACCACTGTCGGGGGTTTCGTCGGTTCATCGACGAGACCCACCGACGAGTTAGGGCATAAACCAACCCAGTCGGTGGCACCGATGGACTCGCCGACGAAATTGACTACAGGGAGGGCTCTGTCGGTGGAATGTCGGTCTACCGTTGGGACCCACCGACAGGGAGTTTTGATTTTAGAAATTTTGGTCGGTGGGCTCGTCGGCCCACCGATGACACCTATCGACGGGTGTCGGTGGATTCGTCAATGGTACCGACGGAACCCACCGACGGGCATTTAGATTAGAGGACTTTGGTCAGGGGGTCTGTCGGTGACACCGATGACACCTACCGACGGGCATCAGTGGATTTGTCGGTCCACCGACTGGACCTGCCAAAGGACACATTCCTTGTTTATTCGAACTTGGTCGGTGGACCAGCCAGTCCACCGACGGCACCCGCCAATGGGGGCAATTGAGGTACAATATGAGGGGGACTTGAGGGGTAGGTTTGGCATCCATGATTTTGATGTTGATACCCATGGATTTTTGTGATGATTATTGATCATTACGACATGAATGAAGTGTGAAATCATTAATGTTGATTATTATTTTTGTACATTACTTAATACTTGTATGCTTTTGAGGACATAGTTAGCGAAATGTTGTGAGAACCGGATAGGTCGAAACATGAACTACTTATTCTGATGCATGACTCGTAGTAGTTGTGGACAATGGTTAATTCTGTGAAGATTGAATGTGATTATGGGCATGCATGAAGTGCACTAGTTATTTAATTATTTAGTTTCCTGCACATGTATAGATGTGAATGATTTAACATGGATTGAATGGAATATGTATGCTATTATGATTACTTATATGCATATCATATAGTTGAAAGTTACTTTCATGCATTAAAAGGACATGCATGCATTGTGGGTCACTGTGTGAGACCTAGACCCTGGACTGACCCTTGGCTCCTTTATGAAGGACCAATGGATAATGTGAGGATAATTGGACTCCGAGGTGTGCCAAATGAGAGACAAGATCTCTGGTGTCCCAGTGAGGGAATATATATGTATAAATATATGTATAAATCAAATATTGATTTATGGGTGAGGGATTAGCTACTCCAAGAGCCCGAGGACAGCTATATATGGTATGGTATATATAGAGAGAAATATGATTGGCATGTGTGGAGTCCGGTGATATGCCACGGAGGGAGGTTCACGAAGATGATTCCCTCGGAACCACCCTAGTGATAGAGGATGTTGGGTTCCCGATCCAGGTGGAGGAAGTGGTTCCCTCCAAGAGTTGCGACTCCCTGTGACTGTACTATACACACAGGATCCACTGTCGGCCTTAACCCGGTGTGGTTCATGTATTCCATGGTAGCGATGCATGTTGGCGTAGTGAGATCATGTGGACATCCAACACCACAATTCCCAATCTCATTCATTCCATTCACGTGTTTGTAAATAGCCATCATGTTTGGCTAGTAGCTTATTTGTTCATGTCATTGCATCTAATGAACAAACCTTTGCATTTATCCATGGCATGGCCTGCATTCATGGATATGTATTTGCGTGTGTGAATCTTAGTTATTACATTGTACTTGCTGAGCACGTAGCTCAGGCTTTTCTGGCTTCCAACATTTCAGGTGACATAGTTAGAGATGCTGTGGCGGAGACCTGGATGGTGTGGAATCAGTGACGAGAAGACTTGACTTCTTCTGCGTACCTGCCATTTCTGGACTTTGTGTATTTTGGTTAGTGTAGATGAACTCTTTTGGTTTGGCTGTGTTTTCAGCCCTATTTATATTATGGCTTGTTTTGATGTATTTAAACCATGTATCGTTTTAAACATCATTATAGTCATTTTTTTTCCGCTGATTATTCTCAGTTTTGAGTTTCAATAAATTGTTTTATTGTTAGAGGTTGTCACCGCCTTGGGTTGTGTGTTTGGAGAAGGGGTGAGAGTCATACCTAGAATCCTCGGTCTTTGTTACGTGTCCATGAAGCATGCCATGGAATTCGGGTCGTGACAGGTATCCACTAGAGTCAATGACATTGACTAGTTTGTTTGCTGTATGAGCATGTTATGTGTAATGGTAGGAGCATCTTCAGGCCAATGGGATTGATCTGGCACTGTGTGCATGATTGATTGTGTATGACTGGTGAATTCGGCCGTGGGTGCAAGTCCCTAAAGTGAAGGGAGCATATGTGGTTTCCAGTCGTGGGTGCAAGCCCCTAAAATGAGATGGCCAATACTGGTGGGTTCCAGCCATGGGTGAAAGTCCTTAAAGTTCGATGTTCACAATTGGAGCATTCTTCTGTGGGTGCAAGTCCCAAAAGAATGTTTGATTGTTTGATTGTTTGTGCATTGCATATGCGTCATTAGCACTCATAAATCATCTTTGCATCATATCATTCATTATCTTGCATTGCATTGATTATTGCTTGATAATTGTATTCTTTGCATTATGGCCTTATGTGTGTAATGGGATATTGTGATGTGATTGTATGATGTGAATTGTGTGAGAAGCATGGTGGGACCAGGTGGAATAGCCACATAGATTGGTGTTTTCTACCTTGGGTACAAGTCTCTAAAAGAATGGATTATGGGATGACATGGTAGGACCATGTGGTGGTGTTACATGATGGAATCATATGAGTACTGAATAGAGTGTGGTGAGACCATGTGTCTTAAATGTGATAAGTGATGGTAGTGTATGGGTACATGTGTGGATGACATGGTGTATTCTTGTGTTTGTATTATATGATGGGATCATGTAATAGTAATTCATTGTTGGACTATGGAATTAGTAAATATTGAATCGTGACTAGTGGATTCATATGACTTGTATGATATTTATATCATGATAATACTTGGGATCTGAACTAATTATATGAATTGTGTGAAATGCTCAAGTGAATTTCATGGTTAATTTCCTATGGAGGTAGTTGTTGTAGGTTATTGGATTATCTCTACTGGCCCATGGCTAACCTTATATTCTTACAGGTGAGCGCTATAAGTAGAACCAGTTGGACAGAATTCACAAGAGATATGAGTTTTAATTTACTTCAGTTGATGAGACTTTGAGACAAGTTTATTTTAGTGTCACATTCTTGTTTTGACCCCTCGAGGGCAGACTTGTAATAGTTAGTTGAAATTTACAGATGTTGGTTTTAAATTGATCAGACTTTCGTTTTTATCATTATTTATGCTCTGATAACCTTAATAAGAGGTCAATATATGAATGGTTAGCCTCATCCACGTGTTGGATCCGAAGGTCGTTCCTTGAGAATCCTCGAGATCCTATGTCTTGGATTCGGTGCGTGACAGAGTGGTATCAGAGCTCTAGTTTTAAGTTTTCCAGGACAAAGGAAAATCTTAGGATATAGGAAACTCCTAGGATGAACATAAAGACAATTGAACCTAGGAGCCACATGTTGAATGGTGTGTTATTTGTCTATGTATATATGTATGTAAGCATGTCTATGCAAAACTAAGAATTTATTATAATGTACTGAGAGACTTGTTACCTGTGTAGATGGTGGGTCGTAGGAGGAACAATTCCGCGGGAGAGGGTTCATCCAATGCAGACCCAAACCTAGCCGGAATATATCAAATCTTAGGAGACATGGCAGCTTCCTTGCAAAGAGAACAAACCATGAGACAGACTCAAGTTGTACATAGGAATGGCAATCGAGGAGGACCACCATGGCTAGAGATATTTAAGAAGCTGGCACCACTATCCTTTAATGGAAAGGGAGAGCCAGTATGGGCTCAAGATTGGATTCAAGAGCTAGAGAAGATCTTCCAAGCAATAGACTATCCGGCAGATCAACGGGTTCAATTGGTTGTTTTTTTGCTAAAGGAAGAGGCATATCACTGGTGGAAGATGGTAGTGAGGGCTCAAGGAGACATAGCAAAATGGGAAGAGTTCAAACAATAATTCTTCGAGAACTATTTCCCTAGTAGTTATAAGAGGGCTATGGCAGTGGACTTTATGAAGTTAGAACAAGGCTCTCTTACTGTGATCCAATATGAAGGACATTTTGCTATGCTGTCTCATTTTGCACCGCAAATGGTGGCACATAAGGAAGACAAGGCTGCAAAATTTGAAGAAGGATTGAGGCCTAAAATCCGATCTTAGGTAATGATTCTTGGACTGCGAACATATACTCAAGTTATGGATTGTGCACGACGTATCGAGAGGGATATTCTGCACAATGTACCTCAAGGGGGAAGCATCCCATAAAGATAAGGGAAGATTCCAACCTTCTTATTGCCAAGGAGGAAAGAAGCCTAAGACAAATGACTACCCTAGGAAAGTTGAAGCAAAGCCTGCTACAACTAGTGAAACTCCTATTGCTGCCCCATTCATACAACAGCGACCACTAGGGACATGCTTCCATTGCGGCAAGCTGGGCCACTTCAAGAGGGACTACCGTGAGAGACTACGGGAGGAGAATTGTGGTCATGCTTCCATTGACTGATGATACGGTGCAGAGAGATGATGAGGCCGATAATGCTGTAGTAGAAGGTACTCTTACGATCTTTCATTCTCCTGCGAATATACTGTTTGATTCGGGTGCCACACACTCATTTATTTCAGCACAATTCATGCATGCACTAGACCTTAAACCATCATTTATGAAGACACCTTTGCACATAACATACCCGGTAGGAGGGACTGTCACGCTTAGCAGAATCTGTCTGGATTGTGTAGTGAAGTAGAAGACCATAACTTTGAAGCTGATCAGATAGTATTAAACATATCTGATTTCAATGTTATACTTGGCATGGATTGGCTATCAGCTTATCATGCAAGTATGAATTTTTTTGGGAAAGTGGTTATCTTCGAGATTCCAGGAGGAAAAATAGTTATGGTTTTGGGAAAAGAAAGGATAAATACGAAATAGAATTTCTGGGATTATTGGAGAGTAGTGAAAGCGACCTTTGGAAAAAATTCCAATAGTAAGGGAGTTTGCTCAAGTGTTTCATGAGATACCCTGGACTACCACCGAGTAGGGAAGTTAAATTCTGTATTGAGCTAGTGCCTGGCACTAACCCCATATCACTACCTACCTATCGTATGGCACCTGTAGAGCTAAAGGAACTCAAGGAACAGCTTGATGAGCTGATGAGGATGGGGTTTTGTAGTGACCTAAACCAAAACTAAGAATCTAATTGAAATTCAATTATGAAATTGGGGATTAGGTTGTAAATAATAGAACTAATGGGGGTGTGTTTTGATATTTTTTAAACTTAATTTGGGCTGGACTTGATTTAGATGTGTAGAACATTAATTAATTTAATGGACTGGATTAATTAGTGTAATGGGCTTAATAACTCAATTAAACTAATTAAGTAATGGGCTTAGGTGAAAAACGTGTGAGACTAGTGAGATTAGAATTTGTTTCTAATTCAAATTGGATTGAGATTGGTTGTGGATTAGGATTAGAGAAGAGTTCTAAATAAATTAAAAGGTTTCCTATTGGCTGAAAGAGGAGAGAAGAGAATCTATAAAAGATTGGTGTTTGTTTAAGAAGAATGAGAGAATTAGAGAGAGGATTGGACGGCTATAACTGGGTTAAAGATTGAATAGGAAAAAGAAGAAGAAAGGAAGAACACACCAAGATCATTTAAGAGCATAATCTGTAAGTTGTTAATTCTTCATTATTCTCATGAGATTACAGAAGTCATAATAAGGAATTCATGTTTAAAAATATGATTTGAATGTTAATCAATATTAACTCTATTCTTGTCAAAGTATGTGTATTTAGATCATGCGATATAAAAGGTTTCTGGGTATGATTAGTATGTATGCTGAATGGTTGATCATAATGTTGCTTGGATCTAATATAATAGATGGATTTGTGTTTGAGTTATTATTTAATTACTATTGAATGACTAGAAGCATAAAAATGCATTTATATGAATGAGGACGCGAAACCCTAGGTGAAAAGCCAAAAATTGGCTAAATTTCCATGTTTGGCAGGAGTGTTGGCAGAATAGAACACTTGCCGAAAATCCCAAAAAACAATATGTTGTCGAGACTATCTACCGAAGCTCGGTAGCAGTACTGTCGAAACTTTCGGTAGGAGTCTGGGCAGCTACTGAGGTGCTGACAAGGTCCAAATGAGGTCATATCAAAGGAGGAAATCCTATATAATGTTTTGAACATCAATATAAGATTTGTATCATTGAAAAATCAATGAATATAGATGGTATAATTCGATTTGTATACCATGATTTATGTACTTATTTATACGCTCAAAGGTTGATTATGTAGCATGTATGTTGGATTATTTCCAAATTAAACTTATATGACTATAGGATATTAAGACATGATTAAGATGTGATAAGCATGCTGATCATGACATGATATGTGGACTGTTTTGATGGTTGAATTCAATTGCAAATGTTATACATGATTTGAAAGGAATCCTGTGAGGCTTCCTAAGGATTGTTCGGATGTATGGGCGCCCAGACAGCTTCCAAAGGGTGTTATCACCGGAGAACCTATGGATGGATGTGAAGGGATCTTGTGATAGTTTCCGGCGGATTATTCGGGTGAATGGGAGCCCGGATAGCTTCCGAAGGATTCTATCATTAGAATTCCTATTATTTGGGATACATCGGTTTGAGATGGAACTTGTGGTTGATGTGGGTAATCGTCTTGTTTGATAGACCTCCCTGGGTTAAATCCCTAAATGCACGTGGATAAACGTCCTCTTTGTAGTCCTCCCTGGGTGTTAATCCCTAAATGTACGAAAATAGCTTGGGGAATTGAGCCCGATAGGTTACGAATTCTACAAAACCACACTGTACACGTGGGATGATTGAATGCGGAGACATATTGACCGAAAGGTTGTGAACCACGATGTTGGTGGAGATTATGGACTAGCTGATCACCAGATAGTGGAGTGCTTTCGTATGACTGATTGGCATGATATGGATTGATAGTATAATATGATTACTGTTATTTTTACTGTCCTTATGCCTGATTACTGTTATACCATGATGATTATATACATATTGATTGGACTGATGTAATAGCTTGAGGATGATGATTGAATTTACTTTTTACTAGGCATTCCAAGCTCATGCAACCTGTTATTGTTGCAGGTTAAGATGATTGGATGATTACGTGGATATGATGCTATTAAAGTTATTTATTTTCTGTTTTTTTGAATTCCGATATCAGATTTGATGTAATAGGATAGTCGAATAGATTGGTTTGCTTTGTAGGCTCTTATGAAGCCATTTCAATTGAATAATTATGTTTCTTCCTCATTCTGATTGATTTATGTAGCTGTTTACTTGTTAATTGTGGCTGTTTTCCGCGTTCCATGGTTGGGAACCTGAAGGTTGCACCTCATGATCCGTCCCACCCACCTTGAGATTCGGGCATTGAGATCTGGGTCGTGACAGTTTCATCTGACCGGTGCTTCACCATGGGGAGCGCCGGTGCTATTTATGAAGAAGCAAGATGGATATATGAGGTTGCGCATTAAAGAACAAGTACCTCTTACCTAGATTTGATGATTTTTTTGATCGACTCGGAGGAGCCCAATATTTCTCTAAGATCGATTTGAGATCGGGATATCATCAATTGAGAATCAGAGATAGTGACATACAGAAGACAACATTCAGGACAAGGTACGGTCACTATGAGTTTGTGGTTATGCCGTTCGGTTTGACTAATGCACCAGCTGCATTTATGGAAATGATGCATATATTGTTCAGACCTTACTTGGACTGTTTTGTGGACGACATACTAATATATTCCTAGACCAAGGAACAACACGAAGAGCACTTGCGGATAGCCTTGAAGACTCCTTTGGAACACCAACAGTATGCTAAACTCAATAAGTGTGATTTTTGGAAGGATGGGGTTAAACTTCTAGGACACGTGGTGTCTAGATCTGGAATTTCCGTGGATCCTGCCAAGATAGAGGCTGTTCCGAATTAGGAGAGACCCAAGAATGTGTCTGAAATCCGAAGCTTCTTGGGATTAGCCGGATATTATCGAAGGTTTGTGGAGGGATTTTCTAAGGTTACAGCACCTCTAACCAACCTGAATAAGAAGGAAGTCAAGTTTACTTGGAATGACAAGTATGAAGCTGCTTTTATAGAGTTAGGGAAGCAATTGACATCAGCCCCAATACTGGTAATTCCTACTAGTGGGAAGAAGTTGTCAGTATATACTGATGGATCCTTGATAGGATTGGGTTGTGTTCTCCTGCAAGAAAGACAAGTAATGGCATATGCTTCTAGGAAACTAAAAGTTCATGAGCGTAACTACCCAACGCATGATTTGGAGTTAGCCGCTATGGTTTCGCATTGAAACTGTGGAAACATTACCTATATGGGAAGGACTTTGAACTCTTCACAGATCAAAAGAGTTTAAAATACTTCTTCACTCAAAAAGAGTTGAACATGAGGCAGAGAAGATGGATGGAGTTGGTTAATGATTACGTCACTACACTTCAATACCACCAGGGTAAAGCTAATGTGGTTGTAGATGCTTTAAGTAGACAACCACGGAGCAGGTTGGCTTGGTTATTAAGACAAGAGCAGAATTTAATTCAGGCATTCAGTTGTTTGAACATTCAATCTAATAAGAAGAAAAGTGGCAAACTGTTATGCTGTCTAGTGGTGAGTCCATCTTTGATAGACGGAACCGGGGAAGGACAAAAAACGGATTCAGAGTTACAACTATTGGCAGCCGATGAGTCAAACCCGGATTGGGTGATATTAGCAGATGGAGTAATTAGATATCGGGAAGACTTTGCATTCCTAAGGATGAGACCATTCGGAATGAAATATTGGATGAAGCTCATAAATCAAGCTATTCCATACATCCTGGTGGAACAAAGATGTATCGAGATTTGAAGAAGGCTTATTAGTGGCCAGGCTTGAAGAAAGACATAGCTTTATTCGTATCCCGATGCCCTGTCAACAAGTCAAGGCGGAGCACATGAGAACAACTGGGTTACTTCAACCGTTACCTTTTTCAGAATGGAAATGGGAACATGTGACAATGGACTTCATAGTGGGATTGCCTAAGTCTAAGGAATGAAGTGATTCAATATGGGTGATTGTGGATAGATTGACTAATTCAGCACACTTCTTGCAGGTAAAAACTACCTCATCTACAGATGAATTGACATGACTATATATAAAGGAGATATTCAGATTGCATGGGGTACCAGTGAGTATTGTATCGGATAGGGACACCAAATTTAAATTCGAGTTTTGAGTAAACCTACAGAAGGCACTGGGCACTCAATTGGAATTTAGTACCGCTTTCCATCCACAGATAGACGAACAGACTAAAAGGGTGAATCAAATACTTGAAGATATGCTCAGAGCATGTGTGATGGACTTTAAAGGAAGTTGGAATGATCATCTTCCATTAGCAGAATTTTCGTACAACAACAGTTATCAATCGAGTATTGGAATGGCACCATTTGAGGCTTTGTACGGAAAACCATGTAGATCAACTGCGTGTTGGACGGAAGTGGGAGAAACTAGCATGGGGTACCAGTGAGTATTGTATCAGATAGGGATACCAAATTTACATCCGAGTTTTGGGTAAGCCAACAGAAGGCACAGGGCACTCAATTGAACTTTAGTACCGCTTTCCATCCACAGACGGACGGACAGACTGAAAGGGTGAATTAGATACTTGAATATATGCTCAAAGCATGTGTGATGGACTTTAAAGGAAGTTGGAATGGTCATCTTCCATTAGCAGAATTCTCGTACAACAACAGTTATCAATCGAGTATTGGAATGACACCATTTGAGGCTTTGTACAGAAAACCATGTAGAACACCTGCGTGTTGGACGGAAGTGGGAGAAACTAGTATACTTGGACCTAAATTAATCCAAGAAACCACAGAGAAGGTGAAGATATCCGAGAATGGTTATTGGTAGCTCTAAGTCGACAGAAGAGTTATGCATACTATAGAAGGCGAGAACTAGAATTTGAGGTCGGGGATCATGTGTTTCTAAAGGTCTCACCAATGAAAGGAGTCATGAGATTTGGAAAGAAAGGGAAACTAGCACCTCGTTTCATCGAACCCTTCAAAATATTGAAACATCAGGCAATGTCGCTTACCGACTAGCCTTACCAAATCAGCTGGGAGCGGTTCACAATGTATTCCATGTATCTATGTTGAGGATATATGAACCAGATCCTTCGCACATCATTGACTGGATTGATCTACCATTGAGAGAAAATGTGAGCTATGAAGAAGCACCGATAAGGATCATGGATCGAAAAGAACAAGTGTTGAGGAAAAAAACCATCCCATTGGTTAAGGTGCAGTGGAGTCATCAATGATGAGAATGAAGCATCATGGGAATTGGAGTCGGACATCTGGAACCGCTACCCAACATGGTTTGCTAACTAAGGTACATGCAAATTTCGGGATTAAATTCCTTTAAGCGGGGGAGACTGTAATGACCCTGAATTCATCATTAAATGTAACAATTAAATGGTGAATTATGCCACTATTGTAAACATGGATTTAATTGTAAGGTTGAGGGTATAATAGGGACCATTGTGTAAATATGATAAACTGGTGGTGAAATTTTGCTATTTGTTGAACTTCAGGTGGATTGGGCTTGTACCCAACTTTTTAAGACATGGGCTAGTCGATTGGGGCCCATTAGATACAAGTGAGGACAATTGGGTAAATTCATTTCACAATTCAAACTCACTTGAGATTAGAGGGAAAGTTTCCCACTAACCCACGTTTCCTTCCAAATAGGAGAAGGAAACCTCCTTGTCTCACACGCCCAAGGAAGAAAGGGGAGAAAGGGAAGGACTTGAAGAGCAAATCCAAATATGAAGATTGGTGTTGCAGAAAAGTGAAAGGAAGAAGAAGATCAGCCAAAGGAGAAAGTGTATCTTCACCATCTTAGTGCAGAGAATCAAGGCAAAGGGAGGTAGGGATTTTCTGATAATTTTATGGTATCTATAATCATAGGATTTTGATTGATGCTATAGATACGATTAAATTGATTTGCATGTGTATGCTTAGATCCATTAAGTAGGATTGATGATCTAGAGAAATATGTAGATGATTCATGTGTTGATCTTATGTTCATGATTGATGTAACTTGATGATTTGATATATAGGAGATCACTATTATCGGATCAGAATGGTGTGAATTTCCAGATTTGAATATTGGTATGATTTGATGGAACATGATGACCCAATGTTAGGCTTATTTTGAATTTCTCTTACATGATTATTGTTTTGATATATATGATGATTAAGTGTATGTATTTGAGACCTAAGATGCAAGAGAAAGTTAGGTTTAACCTAGAAGAAATCTGAAATATATTGGGAATTTGATGTGATTCGAGTTAATTTGAATATTAATAATGTATGGAAATTCCAACCATTGAATTAAGAATATTTTTAGATGCCAAAAGATGTTAAATTGCATGTGTGAGGATTGGAGATTGGAAAATATGAAAATTTCTTGAAATCTAGGCCAGAACTGACTTTGGTAGATACCGAGCAATCTGCCGAGAGAGCCCAAACTCTCTGGACAATGTGCCAAGCCTCGGCACATGCCGAGAGCTGTACCGAGACCCTCAGTAGGAGTCTTAGCACATACCGAGAACATCTACCGAGAGGATGAAACTCTCGGGACAATCTACCGCAAGTACCTAGCAATCTCAGTAGGAACCTTAGTAGATACATGGATCTACCAAGCGCCAAATGAGGGAAAAATTTAGGGAAAGTTCCCTGAGGTGATTTAGCACGTGTGTATGCTTGGTTTGTGTGCGAAACACTTGTATAGGATTTTGTGCAACTATTTATCTGAAATGTCTAGTTGGGCAGCCTAATAGGCAGTCTATAGGGTGAATTTGGTTTGTGATTGTTCTATGACATTGTGATGACATCTAGGATTTCAAATCCTAAGTTGGAATGTTTGTGAGGGTATGTGGGACATCCCTGTTGTGTGATGGTCCTATGGCTAGGCCATGTGGACTGTGACTAGTATGAATGGTACTGAGGGTATCCACTGGAGTCAAGGAGATTGACTGGTTTGTTTGTTGTATGAGCATGTTATGTGTGATGTTGGGAGCATCTTCAGGTCAATGGGATTGATCTGATACTATGTGCATGATTGATAGTGTATGATTGGTGAATTTAGTCGTGGGTGCAAGTCCCTAAGGTGAAGGGAGCACATGGTGGTTTCCAGCCGTGGGTGCAAGCCCCTAAAATGAGATGGCCAATACTGGTGGGTTCCAGCCGTGGGTGAAAGTCAATAAAGTTGGATGGTCACAACTAGAGCATTCTTCCGTGGGTGCAAGTCCCTAAAGAATGATTGATTGTTTGATTGTTTGTGCATTGCATATGCATCATTAGCACACACAAATCGTCATTGCATTATATCATTCTTTTTCTTGCATTGCATTGATTCTTGCTTGATAATTGTATTCTTTGCATTATGGCCTTATGTGTGTAATGTGATATTGTGATGTGAATTGTGTGAGAAGTATGGTGGGACCCTGTAGAATGGCCGCATAGATTGGTGTTTTCTACCTTGGGTGAAAGTCCCTAAAAGAATGGATTATGGGATGACATGGTGGGATCATGTAGTGGTGTTACATGATGGAATCATATGAGTACTGAATAGAGCATGGTGGGATCATGTGTCTTAAATGTGATAAGTAATGGTAGTGTACGGGTACATGTGTGGATGACATGGTGTACTCTTGTGTTTGTATTACATGATGGGATCATGTAACAGTAATTCATAGTGGGAATATGTAATTAGTAAATATTGAATCGTGACTAGTGAATTCATATGACTTGTATGATATTTATAGCATGATTGTACTTGGGATCTGAACGAATTATATGAATTGTGTGAAATGCTTGAATGAATTGCATGGTTAATTTCCTATGGATGTAGTTGTTGTAGGTTATTGTATTATCTCTATTGGCCCAAGGCCAACCCTATATTCTTATAGGTAAGCGCTATAAGTAGAACCAGTCGGGCAGAATTCAGAAGAGGCACGAATTTTAATTTACTTCAGTTTAATGAGTCTTTGAGTCAAGTTTATTTTTGTGTCACATTCTTGTTTTGACCCCTTGTGGGCAGACTTGTAATAGTTAGTTGAACTATACAGATGTTGGTTTTAAATTGATTAGACTTCCGCTGTTATCATTATGTGTGCTCTGAGGACCTTGATAAGAGGTCAATACATGAATGGTTTGCCGCATCCACGTGTTGGATCCGAAGGTCGTTCCTCGAGAATCCTCGAGATCCTATATCTTGGATTCGGGGCGTGACAGTGTTGATCATTGGCTCTTCTTCTTCTTCACCTTAGTTCAAGTTTTGAACTTCTTCTTCCATAGCTCTAGCTCCAGCAGTCTTCTTTTCTCTCTTCTTCCATAGTGTTCTTATAGATTTCCTATAGTTTCCTACTTAGTCTAGGTGTTGTTATCTATGTTGGATTATGTTTTAGTTTATAACCCTTAGAAGTATATTAGTTTAATGTTGGCCTTTAGATTAAAGTGTCCTAGTTCTAAATGAATTAATCATTATCTTACTTTAATCCTATTCAGCTTTAATGTGTCTCTTCTTTTTAATCCAAACCATTATATTAATCTAAGTGTTCCTACGAAATCCTAACCATTGATTTTATGTATTCTAGTCTTAATTGGATTACATATCTAATCTATCCTATTCAGCTTAGGATTGCTTATCTACCCTTTAGACTAGATTAACATGTTCTTACACAATCCTGCCCCTTGATTAAAGTGTTCTAATTATGGTAGATTAATTATTATCTAATCTGGTTCCTTATAGGTTTAGGATTAGTTCTTAATTCTCTAATTAATCCTAGCCATTAATTTAGTTTAGCTAACTTATAGCCTTTAGATCTAAGTTCCTACTTGTAATTAAATTAATATTTATCTTCTTTTAATTACTAAGTCCTATCCTAATTTGAATTCTTTATTATCCTTATTATTGTCCTAATCTTACTTGAACTAGTCTTTAATTATCTTATTTTAATTGGAGTCCTAATACAACTAGTATGCTACATGCTTAAGCTATTTGGGACTCCTAATCAAACTCTAACTTAAGTTTTCTAGAAGGTATTAATTAAAAACCAATTTATTATGTTTTAAATCTAATTTGTTGGTTTGGGCCTTAAGAATAACTTAAGCCCACTAAGCTAATTAATTAATTAAGGTCCATACTTAATCATTTAAGCCCAATTAAAGTTCATAATCCCAATTCCTTTTAAGTAAGTCCAAGACTAATTAAGCCCAATACTTAATTAGTTAAGCCTTAAACAATACATTATGTTTTTATGTGTGATTATACAAGGTCTTCCTATAATAATATAGATTAATGTAAGTATATAGTTATTTTATAAGTGTTTAAGGATATAGTTTATTCTATCAAATTACTATTGTACCCTTATAAAAAAGTAAAAGTATAAGAGCAAAAGTTTTATGTGCCTTGATACCAAAAGTGGTATCTGAGCCTAAGTTCTTCATGTTTTAAATCAGATTCTAAAGTTTTGATTGCATGTTTAAAAAGTTTTCAAGGTGCTGGTATTTCAAAGTTTTCTGTGTGCCGTGTGAAATACTAACAATCTGGGATTTTAGTTCACGATAAGAATCGGATGTTTTCTTCTCTTTCTACAGGTACATAGTCAATTAGTAATGGTTCGTAGAAGAAGAGGTAGTGTGGATACGAGTGCACCAGCAGCAAGTGATGAGGACAGTTAGAACATACAACTTACTGGAATTCTCCAAGCTATAAGACAGATAACCTCTATGATACAACAGCAACAAGCACGAGTACGAGTAATGCTTCAACAACTGAAACACAAAAGAACATTAAGAGGGAAAGGAAACCCAGAACCTGTCAAGCTGATGTGCTGAAAGTTCGAAAGACAAAAGAATAAGGGAATACTCCAAGATTTGCCTCAAACCGGAAGTGTTACAACTGTGGGAGGTATGGACATCATCAAAGGGATTTTCAGTCTCCAAAGGACCAACGGTGAAACACATCACAAGAATTAATGATCACTCAAAGCATTTGTAAGAAACACCCGAGATGTTTCAACTGCGGAAGAAGGGGACATCGTCAAGAAGATTGCCGGTTACCAAATAAACTACAGCAACAAACTCAAGAAGCAAAAGTCTACACCATGGAACAACAACAAGACGAAGAAACTGGAGGTACTAATTGAGTTCAGCAAGGTTGAATATCACTAAAGCATATTAAGGTAAGTATCTTAAGTTCTTAAAATCGGGGGCTATCGAATTTCAAGGACGAAATTGTCTTAAAGAGGGTAGACTGTAATAACCCAACCAAAATATAGGACCAATCTGTAATTAATAAACGTATAGGAGTTAGGGTATAATTAATATAGGGGTCAATTTAAAATTTTAGTAAGTTGGCTGTAGATTGAACTTTCACTATTTGTGATTGGTGGGTTGCACTATAGGAAACTAAAGTAAAACTTAATATTAGAATTAATTATATTTTCCAACTGAATTAGTGATTTTGAAATACTAAGATGAAACTTTGAGTATAAAACATAGGATAAGATTCTTAAAACCTATAAATTAAGGTAGATACAATAGGTCTTATTTATATGAAAGTATAAAGTATTCACATACTATAAATTTACAAACTTGACTTCTTAGTACTTAAAATATAAAGTATTTACATTTAAATTATATTTATACTATTTATCTATATATGGCCAAAATAAAAACATATTGAAGGTATTATTATATTGATATTTAACTTTTATAAATATTGATCATAGTTAATATAAATCCTAGGAGCATTAAATTTTCTAGATTATTTTAACTTCAAGTATTATATAATATTCTTATGTACAAAGTATCAACATACATGGTTACTATTTTAGGAGATTTTCTTATAAGTATTAAGATAGATAAAAAATTTTATAAATGTAATAACTATCTTTTTAATAATAAGTATACCATTCGGTTTTTAAACATTAAATATGATTTCTCAAATTATATAAATAAATACAGTTTATCACATACTAGTGTTTCCCTAAATCTTTTAATAGTACTTGATGATAAAATATATTTATATATTTTCAAATAAATTAAAATAACATTATAATAAGTGTAAATTATTAATAGATATAAAATTTTACTCAAGAGATTTTAAGATTGTTTTATAAATAATATCTATACGTTTTCTAATGACATTAGATTTTTATATATATAATTGTATAATGGTTTATTATAAACTCGCTTGTATTAAAGTTTTTATTTTAAGTGTAAGTAAAGCCAGTTAGAAAGAATCATAATTTTATAAAAATTTGCTGTAATAAATTTTAAAACTATTCTTATATACAAAGTTAAGTTATTATGATTAGTTTAAAAACAATACAATCCACTTTAATAATAGGTATATATGTATTTGTAAAAATAATTAATTAACAACACCTAAGTATTTAATTTCAAGGACGAAATTCATTTAAGGAGGATAGAGTGTAACAACACGAAAAGTTGAAGTAGAAAATTATTTTTTTCTAAGGGTACAATAGTAATTTGATAGAATAAACTATATCTTTAAACACTTATATAATAACTATATACATACATTAATCTATATTATTATATAAAGACCTTGTATGATCACACCTAAAAACATAATGTACTGTTTAAGGCATAATTAATTAAATATTGAGACTAATTAATTAGTCTTGAGTTTAATTAAAATGAATTTGGCTTATAAACTTTAATTGAGCATAAGTAATTAAGTATGGACCTTAATTAATTAATTAGCCTAGCCTTTGCAAGAGAATTAAGCTTCTATGGAAGAAAAATACAAAAAAATATAGAAAGAAGAAAATTATATTAGAAGTGATGGATGGGATCCCCTTTTATAAAGCTCCAATTCTTCCTCTTCAGCTTGAAAAAGAAAACCTTGAAGAAAATAGTAACTTCTCTTTGATTTCCTCCAAACAGAAAACTTCATGAGTTTCCTTTTCTATCGCCGATTGGACCTTCAAAACGATCCAATTGGACTTTTGTGTCTTCACGAAAATTGTAGCTCTACTTCTTACCTTTCTAGATCCACCAAAATCACATTATTTTGATACTTCTACGATGCGTTATAGGAAAAATGCCGAGATCTATTCAGTAAAATTCTGGAAAGTAACTTTCCTAAACTCAAAATAGAAACCCCCTCTTTTGTGGAGCAAGCATTCACGAAAATTGAACACCAATCAAGCTAGGGACTTTTAGAAGCCTTGACCCTCTTCTATATTATTTTTAGAATGACTTTTTATTTGGCAAAAGTCAAAGTAAAACTAAGGGAGCATTATTCTTTTTCAGCTTGATCTTACCCGACTAATCCGACCCGATTTGGATCTGATTTCTTTCGACCAGGGTTAGTCTCGAAAAGTGTCTCTGCAACAATAATTTAGGTGTAAATGAGATATTTAAAATATAAAGCAATGGTGAAAGATAATTGATAAATTCTACATATAATGAAGAGTTTAATATAAGAAAATGCCAGATATGTCATGTAATTAAGGGTATAATATATAACAATTCATGACTTAGCACACCCCCTAACTTACCTTTTGCTATGTCACGACCCAATCCCCGTTAGACCCTTTAGGTCCAGGTGATCTAGCGTCATGACCTTCACTTCCTCACAAGGAGAGTGGCGGTCTCTAATACTGTAGTCCCTAAGATAACTTAAAGGGAATAATATAAATACAGAGTATAGCGGAAGAAAATCGAAAACAATTCTAGGTTAAAGATCAGATTTCCATAAAAAAATAAGGAAAGGTAATACCCTGATCATCCAAAAATAATATTAGATATCATTTACAACTGTTTCAAAAATCATTATTTACATACATAAATCACCAAGAGAGTTTACTAGGGACAGTAAAA